>JBBYHH010499748.1:0-11119 GCA_038382905.1 Daphne laureola
CATGTGTTGTCTAGTTAATGGCTTTGATGGATTATGAAATCTAATCTAAGGGTGGAGATTAGAGATGAGGGGATAATAATCTTGAATTTTCTAAGAAAAGGAAATTAATTAGATAAAGTTGGGTTGGTAGAAGTATTTAGTAATTAAGTGAATAATAGGAAAAAAAAAAAGAAAAAAAAAAGAAAAGGAACAGATCTGGATTTGGATCTGCTCTCGATTCTTCGATCCTTCATCCTTCCTGCTCCCGATCGCAACGGTGATGCGAGGCCCGACGGTGAGCGGACCTCAAGGCATGACGTGACAGCGTGTCGATGAAGCTAGAGACGGAGGCGAGGCCAAGCTGTGACGGTGGAGATCTGGAGATCGACAGGCGTGACGGATCCCGCTGATCTCCCTCTTCGTGACGAGATGAGATCCTCCGGCGGACATCGTGGAGGTCGGCGATGGCCATGGCTCGGTGGGACGGTCCGCTTTACGGTCTCGCCGTGTCTCTCTCTTCCTCTCCTGATCGGATCTGCTGGTGATAGTGGAGATGCAGCGCACGGCGGTGGTGAGCGACGCCGGCCTTAGAGCGGCGATGGAACGCCGACGATGGTGGGTGGTGACTGCGTCCCTCACAGCGGCGGCTGGAGGGCCTCCGGCGATGCTGGTTTCGCCCATGTTTTGAAGTCACAGCTGCTGGCACGAAGCGGGCAGCGAGAGTTCACCAGCAACGGCAGCAGTGGCGCGTACGACAACGGTGGTGGCACATGCGGCGATGGCGGAAGCACATGCGGTAGCGACGGTGACACGTGGGCATCCTCCGTCGAGCTCTCCGGTAACCATTGGGTGAGAAATCGCATTTTCCTCATTTGTCTGAATTGTCCCATTTATTTCACTGTATGAATAAATTGAAGAATATTATGTTGTGAAATTATGGGTTAAATTGGAAAATATGTTTTGTTTGTGAGGGTTGAAACCGAATTTGTTGAAGGAATTTGAGGAAGAATTTTGGATGAAAAATGTTGAAACCAAAATTATTTGGGCAATTTTGGTTAATGATGTTTTATAGGAGAAAAGTTATAATTTTTTGATTAAATGGATATTTAATCATGAAAGTATTATTGGAAGTTCAAGGAAAATTATTCGGGTGAAAAATGGATGAAATCTGAAGATTTAATGATTTTTGGAATGATTTTTGATTTTTGGTAATTTTCTAGATTAATCACAAAAGGTAAAAAGAGGTGGGCAAACAAATAGAATTTTGTCACTTCCTGAAGTTTTGGGTATTAATTTGCACATTCTTGAATAATTGGATGGCAATGTGCATTTTTAGTGAACTAAGTAGAAAAATGACTGAAATTCTGGTGTTGTGTCAGGACACACTTTCTAGATGTTCTGGATAAACCTGGATATTCTGTTGTCTTCCGTTTCATGGGGTTGTATGAAAATATAGCCGAAATGCTGCCGCAGTTTTGTCAGCATAGTGGTTACCTCGGTTCTGGAAAGTACATAAATTCTGCGGTTTTAAATATATGAATATTTGGGTAATTTTGTGCTTTATGGAAAAAGACTAAGGGATTAAATCACAAATTAATGTAAAAGTGAGGAAATTGGAAATTTTGGGTAAAATTTCACCTTTGGTGAAAGTATTGGCGGTTTGTACAACTTCGAATAAAGTTTAAGGAAATTTCACTAAATAAGTGAAAATAAAGAATAAGGAACGTTTTGGGAAAGATTGGCATTATGTGAAATTATGGGCCAAATTGTAAGTTCCTAAAAAGGTTAGGGACTAAAAGTGTAATTTTGGAGAAAAGAAAGAAAAGTTAGTTACTTTAAGTTATGGAATAAAGTATTGACACTTTAAGCATAAAGTTGTCACTTTTGTGAGTTATGGAATAAAGTGAACATTTGGAAAAGTTCAAGTACTATGATGGTATTATTTGATAAAGTGTTTAAGTAAGGAATTTTAGTTGGAAACTAAAATTCAATATGTTTTGTTAATTATTGGATAGGTTTTTGTATTACCGGGAATATCTGCGGAGCGGTAGCAGCTTCAGTAGATTATTCTGATTTCTGAGGTAAGGGTTCATCTTTCTTAATATACGTTTTTGGGATATGACACAGTGTATATTAGGCGAGTCTTGGGCCGGTGGTGGGGCCCCTGATTACTCTTGAGGTATGTCTAGCGGTATGCAGATCCTTTACTTAAAGCACTTCTACATTATGACTTCGACATTGTTTCTGCTTCAACTTAGTATGCGGTTGTTTCGACCAACATTATATTCCTACGGCTTCGGCCGTGGGAAACCATGGCCCCCACTGGTACCATGCGACATTGTTTATTTAGACACGGTTGGTTAGGCTCCGACCACCAGGTCGGTTGGTGTACTGGGCAACAGACGCCGAACCATTCTGTTTTGGGTCGTAGAGTTGGGCGCAACTACCTTGACCATTTGGTATGATCTTTCTGACACTTTTTACAGGTTTCAGCATTTATTATCCACTAGATTTACCCTTGCCCTTACTGAGTACCTTTCGACGACTCACCCCTTATTTATATATCTTTTTTAGGAAATTATGTCTGGTAGCCCGCGGGATAGTCCGTGTGGCTAATATGTTTTGGGTACCGCCAGGTATATTCTATCTTCCTGATCTAGATCATTATTTTATGGGGGTAGTCTCGATCAGTCTATGGTTTGATATTGTTCTGATTATGGATTCTGAAATCGACTAACGGGTTTTGTTTATGGTACATGTAAGCAGTAACTTATTGGTGCTCGCCGCGACCAAAGTAAGTATCCCAATTTTAAGTTATTATGGCTCTGTAGGGTTAGTATGCATGCATATAGATCAGATAAATGTATAATTATATGGTGAAACTCCGCACCCAATGAAATGGGTGGTAGTTCCTTTCTGATGTATAAGTTTAAATTCTGTTGTAACGCACAATATTCTATAAGACCACTAACGTGTTTCCGGGGACAGGTTTAGGCAATTAAGTAAATAGAATGCCTTAAAAACCTGTAATAACGCATTAGAAATATAAGCTTAAGGAAATTTTTAAAATGGGTGGGTTTTTCGGGACCACAACTTATGACGAACTCCATTCCATCATCACCAGCTGCCTCGATTAACCACTTCCACACATGTTCCGACAAGTATCATGGAGGCATGGTGACATGATGCGTGTTATAATGGTATGGTTTCCATCAGCGGAACAAGGGATACGGGTTCAGTTCGATAGGATCAATGGTATACATGTGGGATACGTCCACCCCATGTGAGGTACAATTAAGGATCATTTAGACAACCTATTACCGATTGCCAACATTGATTTTTGTTATGTAAAGGACATTTTTTGAAGTAAGTCTGTTGTGTGAGGTTTTCCAATGTTCTGAGGTTCGAAACCTAAGATACGTGATGTGTTATGTATAAGTTATGGTGTAATGATCCTAGATATGATAATGGTTACGAAAATGGCATTGCTATGATATGAATTTTCGTCCGAAAAGACGTGAAGATGTATGTGTGGGCTTCCGTCCAGTGAACGAGAAGATAAAGGTATGTATGTCTGATGATAGAATGTAAAGGTACAGAAAATGTGTTCAAGGTTATTATGGCAATCAATCTTTTAAGAATTGACATGTACTGTTTAATGCATGGTAGAAACCTCATAAATGGTATTGTCGGATAGTGATGTTTCAAGGATGTGTAAGCATAAGCATTGATGATATGACCAAGCGTACAGAAGTACATTGCCGTCAGTAACCGCAAGTACTACCTCCTAAAGAGTTAAGGTTGAGTGTCAGAAATTGACAGGAACTTTATAGATGTTAACTCACATTTGGTAATATGATTATGAATTATTGACAGGGTGGTTCGACACAGGTGTATCTTGGTACAATATGGGTTAATACAGACCGATTGATTAAGTGTGTGCTTCTTGCTCTCCAGGTAACAAAACCTGATAGAGAAGCTTGCCAACAGTATATCGGGAAGATAGTATGGTTATATGAAATATTAGTTCTTGTGATATTAGATAGAGAACTATGAGTTTCGTATGGTTTTGTAAAGTATTGTGTGAAGCTTTGGCCATATAGTTTTATTTGAATACAGTGTATTGCCCTACACCGACAGATCGTTGGAATAGATTATGTTGATGAAAAAAAGAGAAAAAAAAATAGTTACGAAGTTGTGACAAGTTTTAGGGAAGAATGAGACCGATACTTGTCTTTTTGATGAAATTTCATATGATATTGGTTTCTATAGGACGGTTGATGTGATACCTTAAAAAGGTATGGTGTAGCAAAAAAAAACATAGGATGCTTTATTATTGATTCGAAGTGCCAGATGAGATCGAACTAGATTCCGAAGTCATGAAAATGATGAGAGCAATAGGGAACAGAATGAGTCGGTGTTCAAAGGTTTTAAGGTTAAGGTACTCTTGGAGGACCAAAAGTCTTAAGAGGGGGAGAATGTTACGCCCACCGTGGTCGGACGATGATTTTTTGATGTATTGTGGCCGATGGTTAAATTTCATATTCATCAGAACTCAGATCTAATGCTTAAGGTGTGTTTGATCGGTAATTTCTGTGTTTGAAATTGCATTTAAGGTTCGTTCCATGATATTATGAATTGATGTTAATGATATAGATTGATGGATAATTCTGTTTTGAGTGTTATGGTTTAAGTGTTAGTTGAGAAAAACTGATTTTACAGAATACAGGTGGTCTGGGCGAACCCCGGGCGACGCACGCCCAATGGCAGGCGATCACCTGAGTTTCAAAACTGGAGAAATGAAAATGGGCAGGAGCCCGGGCTAGTCATGGGCGAATCCCCGTAAGGAGCGGGTGATACCCTGCGCTCCACAAAAGGTCCAGGGCAGGAGCTTGGGCGACCGCCGGGCGAGCGAAATGCCATGGCGGGCGATCGCCTGACTCCCAAACTGTGAAAAACAGCGGCGCGGGTGAATAGTAGGTGATCGAATTCATGTTCCGGGCGATCGCCTAGCACTCCTGGCATGAAACATCTGCTGGGCTTTTAAACCTGAAAATAGAGAGAGAATTCATTTTACATCTTCGCCATCAACCTTGAGCTCCCTAAACCCAACCCCAACCCTTCCCAACACCCAAATCCCTCATTCTTGACCAAAACTCGAAGGAGAAGTTTGTTTCATGCGAGATTCTCAACCAAAGTGAGGATTCCATGGAGTTCAACCCGAATCATTCACTATTTGGGTGAATTTCAAAAATTGGGCATGAATCAAGGTTAGTATTCTTGAGGTTCTTTTATGTAATTGAATTGGTAAACATGTTCTAATCAGGTATTGGAGCTAGGAACATGTTTTACATCATTAATTTCGCATGAATTGAAGAAATTTGAATTTTAGGGTTTATGAACATTGATGAGCGAATTTTGGGGGGATTGTTAAATTGAACTCAAATTAGTGTTATTGGGTGTGTTTGGAGCAATAATAATACTTGGTGTAATGTCCAATTGCTGCTAGATCATGGACCTAAGGCAAAGTCCGTAGGAAGTTGATGGAGAAATAAAGTGTCTGATTTTGATGAATTGATGATTCAATTATGTTTGTATAATGATTCTAAGCAACTTTAATACTTGGAGTGAGTTGCAAATCATTGTGTATAGTGAAGTTATGTGATTAATCCAAAATTGGGTAATTATGTGAAATAATGAAAAGTGATGAGAAGTTGTGATGTTTGTTTATGGATGGTCTTAGTATAGCTCAATGAGCATGAATATGAAGTTAAAACGGATTTGGATAAGGTTCGAGCAATTTTGGAAAAATTGGCTCAAATGAATAATGTCGATTAAACTTGGAATATGTTACGGAAAATGAAATGTTTGGCTATGGATGTTCTTGGAATGTGTTAATAAGTGTGTGAATGAGGTTATATAGAGATTGGATGAAAAGTTGGTCATTTTGGTAATTTTGGCCAAAATGTTCAAATGAGGAAAAGCTAAGGTTAAGTGATGAGAATTGCTAGATAATGATGGAATTGAATGTATTTAAAGGTGGAGAATAGGATGGGCAAAGCTTAGAAGATTTTAGTATTTTTCAGAAAATGCCTGGAAAACAAAAAATTGCTAAGTGTCGGAAAGGGTAAAGATGAAATGATAGATATTGATTCCGAATTGCTTATATGATTATTCAGAGCTAGTGTGGGTTGATGGAGCATCCAAATGAAGGCTACTGAGGATAATTACCGGTAGTACACGGAAAAGGATCGGATAAGGATCAGATTGCTATTGCTTCCAGGTAAGGGTTCAACCTTCTTAAATGCGTATTAATGCAATGCTTAGTGCCATTTAGGTTGGTTGAGATTAGTCTTAGACCGGTGGTGGGGTCTATGATTGGTTCCATGGTAGAAATAAAGGTATGCAGGTACACGGGAAGGGAAACGGTTTCATGAGTCTTCGTGACCACCAAGCCCAATGATCGTGATGTGACGTGTCGTGGTTCTGCGAGTCTTCGTGACCCTGAACCTAGTGTTTGTGACACAATGTGTCACAGTTCTTTGAGTCTATGTGACCACCGAATCAAGTGCTCGTGACATAGTAATATCGATTGTATTGTGATGTGTCGTGGTCTCGTGAGTCTGTGTGACCACCGAACCCTATGTGTGTAATGGGATGGTTCTGTGAGTCTCTACGATCACGAACCCTATGTGTGTGATGGGATGGTTCCGTGAGTCTCCAGGATCACTGAACCCAATGATGTGTTATGATTTTGCCATGTAGGGCGATGATGACGGTTTAAAGGGTCCTGGCCCTCAATGGTACCAAGTGTAGTGTTATAGTGTATTGACCTCCGGTGGTTTGAAGGAGGATCACGGAGGGCCATCATGATGTGTGGGATGGATAGGAAACATCATGCGAAGAAAAGAGAATATTGCATACATGCATTCATACACATCATCGTTTATCTAGGTCATTGCACTAGTATAGTGCATCCTGTCATACTAACATTTTCATTGCAGGTAAATCTCGAAGAAAACCTTTATTTCTACCTAAACCCTTACTGAGTTCTCTCGGGAACTCACCCCTTTTGTTATAAACTATCTTTTCAGGAGCTTATAGTGTTGGACCGCAGAATATCTCACTCGGTCTTATTGTGATTGTCTGTACAAGGTATTGTTAGCTCCTTATGATTGTTATGATTATTGATAAAGGGAAAGGGTGGGGTGAGGCCGATAGAGAAAGTGTGTGTGATATGAAAAAAGGTTATAATGTGAAATGGAAAGATATGTCAGTGATGTGTATGTGGTTATGAAGTGTTAATAGATTTTATGGATTTTCTAGACGAGCACTCTAAGTATATTTGTGACTAACGGTTAACCTTTTTGTTCTTTTCATGTATTCAGCAGCAGCAGTAGTATCAGGTGCTATTGTCGGGATCCTGCAGATCCGACCACCTATGTCAAGTGGTATTACCTATTGGAAGATGACTCTGTAGGTGTAAATTGCATACATACACGTAGAATTGAATATACGATTAAGTTCACTCATATGAAGAATTGTTTGGTGATATGTAAAACAGAATACTAGTGGAATGAGCTATTGATGATATTCATTGTGGAATGTCTTGGTTACATGTTTATTTATTGGGGAGCCTCTACCCGGTAGTAAAAGGGCAGACTCTTTTCTGATGCATCTAGTCTGAGCGGAGCTCAGTATATCTGTATATGTTGTGAATTTTGAAGTGCAGGTATAGGGAAAACTATTTTCAGAAATTGCAGAATTTTGGGTCAACTTTCTCGAATAAACTGCCTTAAATGGCTAGGCCATTGTGTGTGAAAAGGTTTGTGGTTGTAGCTGTGTGTGTCTAGTTTATTACAAAATTTTCAGATTATGTTTTGGACACCGGTAGAATTTACTAAAAATGTTGGAGTGGCATGTGGTCTGCTGGAAAGCAGAAATTCTGCTACAGCTGGAATTAGTATTAAGGACCTGGTAGTGGTTTAAACCCACATTATTGTTGCGCATTACAAGATGTGTGTTTAGTTACCGCCACCCTTCCGACCCCGCATCTGCTTCCCACCGGGTCATGTAGCGTGGGGGGTTGGTGGTGACAAAATCTTTATGTCCTTCATTCTGCCTTACAACTCGTATCTATGCTAACCATCAACGCGTTGATACCTTATTTTTATAAGTATATTAAACTCTGATCTATTAACGTGTTGATCTGAGGGTTTTGGTTGCAAAGCCAAATGGTTTTAAATTTGTTTTAAGACCAATTCACCCCCTCTTGGCCATATTTGGGTCTTCAATTGGTATCAGAGTAGGTTTCTTTTCAAGAACATTGCAGTTTAAAGATGAAAATCAGATGGCTTGCACATGTGTGTCAGAACGACAAATTCTATTTGTGCCTCCCCTATTTGACTCTGTAAATTTCAAGTTATGGAAAATCAGAATGGAAACATTCAACAAAGAACAGGACTACTGACTTAGGAGAATCATTGAGTATGGACCAATAGATGTTCCATCCAAGCCTCTCAAAGAGTATACATCAGAGGATGACAAAAACTGCTCCATCAATGCTCAGGCAATAAGCTTATTATTGTGTGCTCTTACTTTTGAAGTTTCTAATATTATTTACAATTGTGACGGTGCACAAGAGATGTGGAACATTTTAATAAACGAGTATGAAAGAAAAGAGTCAGTATGCTCAAATGAAACATGAGATAGTGACTCATTCTCCTTTAAAGATACAGTCCAGAACTCAAATTGTTCAATTAATGAAAGAGAAAGAGAATCTACAAGGACCATGACCTCCCTCACAACCAGAGAAGAGGATTGGTTCAATGAAAGAGAAGACATCTACTGCATGATCGCTAAACATGACAAACAAGTATCTCTATTTTCATAATCATCTTGCTCTAGTAATTATCAACATGTTGATCCTGTAGCAGAACTTAAGAATATGATTCTTAAATTTAATGTTGGAATTATTTGTGTACTAAAAGATTTTGAGATAGTACTTGAGCTCATGGAGCTAAGTTTGAGTCCATAGGAAGCTATATGTAGCTCACCTAGGCTCATCCCAGCTAGAAGTAGCTAGGCTTAGCTCACCATCGCTTGAGGGTAACTACAAGTAGCTTCCCTCAGCTTAGTTTAGCTAGAAGTAGCTAAACTCAGCTCATGAAGCTCAAGGGCAGCTAGACGTAGCTCCCCTTAGCTCAACTCTAGCTAGAAGTAACTAGACTTAGCTCAAGTCAGCTTATGTAGACTCACTCCAGCTCATAGGAGCTGGGAGTAGCTTGGCACCAGTCCATCTTAGCTAGAAGTAGCTAAATAGAGCTCATTGTCAGCTCACTATAATTAGGAGTAGCTATACTCAGTTCCACTCTAGCTCAGGTTAGCTAGAAGTACCTAACTTAAGCTCAAGTTATCTAGAAGTAGCTAACCCCAACTCATGTTAGCTAGGAATAGCTAACATTATCTCACACTATCTAAAAGTAGCTAGTAATAGCTCGAGTTAGTTCACAAGTAACTAACTCCAGCTCAAGTTAGCTAGAAGTAGCTAACTTTAGCTCAAGTGAGCTACTCTTGATGAAGAAGTGACTTTCAGCTCAAGATGAACTGAAAGGAGCTCTTGGGCTCTCAAATATGTGTGAGGTGATCATTTGGAACATCTATGTGATGTTTCATCATGATTAACAAGTGGTAACTTTCATTTGCACCTTTTGGAAAAAATAAATGGTATTTTGGTAAAAGAAGCATTGTAGGTGCATGGTGTATACACCTTACCACATGGGGCACACTCCTTGGTGGTTACCAAGGAGATGCCGACTATGAGGAGCCTTAATAAGGCGAATGGGTGCCTTCTTGAAGGCGCCATTTCTCCAAAATGAAGGTTACCAATGGTGGTTACCATGTATTTACCCTGGGCTTGGTAACTTCCTAGGCGAGAAAAGGTGCAACCTTCCAGCCCCAAGGGAGCTACAACCACCCCTTAACATCATCCTCCACATCTATAAATAGATGGGAGGAGGTTGGCCATCATCACTCTTGACACATTGGTATTTTTCGTTCATCTTCTTCATCATTCTTCATCATCTCTTCTCTCATTCTTTGGCCGAATTCTTCTAGCACTTTCAAGGAGCATTTTGGGTGGACATTGAAGTGTGCTAATTCAACATATTCACCCCCACATCATACTATCAAATCTTCCCCTTCATCATCAACAACAATCGGCTACAACCTTGAAGGCATTCAAGATGTTCTTGGTGTTCATCAAGACAAGAAGTGGAGTAAGGATAAACATCATTTTTTTGTAATTCCAGAAGAAATGTGTGTTTTTTCTCCTTAGTATCATGCTAGGATATTCTTCTTCCCTTCTTGATGTGTGGATGATGAAACAAGCATGATTTGAACAAAACATCGTGCTATGAATTTACATGAAATCCGAAGAAGAAAAGGGATGAATATGTATGTCTTACACATGTCTGAGATTGAATAAAATGTTAAACATTTTAATGGTGTATGTAAAATTAACAAATGGTATCAGAGCAAGGTTCCATTAAAGTCTCATTCATGTTGTATACAAATTGGGAATTCGGTTAAGAAATGTAAAGTTGGCCAAATTTGGAAAATTTGTAAAGTTGTCACCACTTGAACTTTGTGTTTGATTGTTGTTGATTTCATGAAAGTATATGAAATTGTGTAGGAATTGATGTGTATGTGTTAAAATTATGATGGATCATGAAATTTTGACATAGTGCATGAATTCGGCTATAAGGTTGAATGAGGTGCAACTTGTAGAAACATGTTAACTTGTCTGACAAGAAAGCATGAAAATGTTATGCAATCTAAGTGAAATTGTATGAATTTGAAGCATTCTTGTATGATGGCCGAAACTTACTTATGATCTATGTAATGATAAGTAAATGCAAGTATGTGAAAGGTGAAATGCATGTGTGCATGAAACAACCAAAATTGCTTGTATGTTTGTGTATGAATCTTGAAAGCATGTATGGTTGCTTGATTTGATACACGTGAATGAATGATTGTTAGAATATGCATGCTAGAATGTGAATGGCATGATATATACAAAAGTGGTTTTGTGTATCTTCAAATGCATGTTCTTAAGTGTGTATGTATAAGTTACATACAT
>JBBYHH010499859.1:0-11119 GCA_038382905.1 Daphne laureola
GCCTTGGCCAAGAGATGTTTCTCTTGGGTGAAGTGATGCATCCTTCCACAAAGGATGTGCCTTTTGGTTAAGAGTCATAACTCTTCACCAAAAGGTGCCACATGAAATTTTTAACTAGAAACACTATGAACTATCATAAATCTAGCTCACCAAGCCATTCATCCATGTTGAGCTCCTTAGAGCTCCATTCAAGCTCCATTGAGCTTAATAGTTACCTTTCTTCTAAGATCAGCTCCCATGAGCTAAAATTAGCTTCTCTAAGCTAACTTGAGTTGGAGTTAGATACTTCTAGCTAACATGAGCTTGAGTTAGCTACTCCTAGCTGACATGAGTTAAAGTTTAGCTAACTACAAGTACTTCTAGTTAGAGTTAGCTAACTTTGAGCTAAGCCCAACTACTTCTAGCTGGAGTGAACTTGAGTGGATCTAAGTCTAGCTACTTATAGCTAGAGTGAGCTTAACTTGAGCTGGATCTAGCTACTTCTAGCTGGTGTAAGCTGAGTCTAGTACTTTCATCTAGAGTGTGCTCAAGTTGAGCTAGTTCGAGCTACATTGAGCTGGAGTGAGCTGGAGTCGAGCTACTCCCAGCTCCTTTGAGCTAGAGTAAGCTGACTTGAGCTGACTTGAGCTAGAGCAAGCTGGTTCCATATTCTTGTAAATGATAACGTGGGCCTCTTCCCATGCCATACTTCGTATGTTGTCGGCTGAACAGTCTTGGAAGGAACTCGGTTAAGTAGAAATGTTGTCGTTTCAAGAGCATAGCCCCAGAAGAATGGTGGAAGATCAACATTACTCATCATTGATCGTCCCATGTCTAACATGGTTTAATTTCTCCTCTTAAACACAGCATTTAATTGTGGTATTCCAAGAGGTGTGAGTTGTGACATTAAGCCACATTACTTGAGCTGATCAAGGAATTCTTGAGATAAGTATTCACCACCTCGATTTGTTCAAAGTTTCTTAATACTTTTCCCAAGTTGATCTTGTACTTCACTCTAAAAATCTTTGAAATTTTCAAAAGATTCAGATTTGTGTGCCATTAGGTAGACATATCCATATCTATTGTAATCGTCAGTAAATATGATGAAGCACCGATACCCTCTCTGGTTTGTGTACTCATGGGCCCACATACATCAATGTGTATGAGTTCATGTGTATTCGTCGCCCTCTCAATGTGTCCAGTGAACGACACTCTTGTCATCTTTCTAAGTAAACAAGATTCACATGTATCCATTGATTCGAGATCAAGAGAGTCCAAGAGTCCACTTTCGTGTAACTTGGAAATGTGTTTCTTATTTATATGGCCTAGATGACAATGCCATAGGTACGTATTGTTCATCTTGTCTGATCTTCTTATTATGGAGATTATAGATTGGATTTTCCAAGTTTGGAACAAACAAACCATTGATCATTTGTGCACTGAAATAAAATGATTCATTTAAATAAATAGAACAACTATTATCCTTTATTATAAATAAATACCCCTTCTTCCTAAACAAGAAACAAAAATCAAATTTCTTTTTTTTTTTTATACACAGAAATCAAATTTCTAGTAATAGCATGCACATAATAACATTGTTTGAATTCTAAAACAAATTCAAAATAAAGAGAAATATAATATGATCCCATGACGATAACAACAAATCTTGCTCCGTTTCCAACTCCGAGATCAATTTCTCCCTTCGCCAATAATCTACTTCCCTTTAACTCCTGCACATTTGAAAAAATGTGAGATTCACATCCATTATCTAATACCCAAGATGCAAAAGTAGAAATATTAGCATTAATTACAAGCATACCTGTAGCTGAAGCATCAAATTCCTTCTTATTCTCGTTCAACCACAATTTGCAGTTACGCTTCTAGTGTCCTGGTTGATGACAATAGAGACAGTTCTGCATTTTCCTCTTCTTTCCTACACCCTTAACTTGTTTCAACACTTTGTTTGTGACTTTGGGCCCATTTTGAAAATAGTTTTTTCAATTAACTGTAACGCTTTGGATATTTTTTTAATGGTTGAAATCAAAACAGCTACAGTTAATCTTAAAAAGCTACCATTGATGCCTTTTTGAAAATGCAAACAACTACTTGAAAAAGTTATTGCCAAACACGCACTTTAGCATTTTGGGCTCTTTCACTGGATTTTGAGTCATCACTTCTATATTCCCGAAGAAATTTATTTTCAAATGCTTGCAACATTTGAACTAACTTTGGAAGTGATGGATCAATTTCCTTCTTCAAATGGTAAATAAAATCTTGATATCTCTCCGGGAGAGAAGACAAGATTAAGTCGATTGCGAGATCATAATGCATAGAGAATCCTAGCCATTAATGGTCCTTTATGTGCTCGATCATTTTGAGGACGTGAGGAGTTGCTAGATTATCTCTCATCATATCTATGTGTTTAAACAATGCCTTAGATATTGCATACCTTTCTTCAGATTTAAGACTTTTTATTATCTCAAATGCTTCCCAATTTCTATATACCTCACGCTTAGCATGATCCATGGTAGATAGTATGAGATTTGCAATATCAGTGGCATCACCAAGATGTTTACCATATGCATCTTGATGCGCTTTGGGTGCATTAGCTGGTGGCTCTTTTGGAAGAGACTCATCAAGTGCATACAACTTTCCTTCTTTCATAAGGATAATCAAAAGATTATTATACCAAGTAAGAAATTTCTTATCATTGAGCTTATTCTTCTCTAGGAGACATCATAGGGACATGATATTTGTGTTTTGAGTCATGGTAAATTTACAACAAGTAAACATTGACTAAATAAGAACATAATTTGCATAATATTATCCTTTTATTTTGGCCTTCAAATTTTAAAAGGATATTCCCCCTATTTTATCAGATAATAGCACTCTACTATTCATCTGAAACACCTATGGCATGTTGGAGGTGTTTTAGTGGGCAAAGATTTCAAATATCATGTTCAACTCAAACCTGCTTTGGTTGGTGCTTGAATAACGGTCACTATAGGTTGACATCTTGCCAATTGTATCTTTATTCAATTCTTGGATCATTGAGCAGGGTGTAGAATCACATATCCCATTTTGGCGGTAATATCTATTCTACCTCCCACTCAATTTGTCTGCATTTCATCTCCAATCGTGTTGACATGAAACTGGTCAAAACCGACCCATTATAGGCACTTGACTTCACGAAGACTGGAATATGGTACCCCCCTTTGGCGAGAACAAAATACCACATATCAATAGAATCCTTGACAAGTCTATAATGGAAGACTACAAGTTTTGATATATGTGTTGAGGGATTTTGATTTAACGTTGTTCTCACCAGTTTTAATTTCTCTGGTTGAATTAGCACAAATGTCACACATACATCTAATCAACCTATCATGCATACTACAACATAATATAAACGTATCATGGTTATAGCCCAAAAATCTACAATTATCCTGAGCCCCGGGATAACCATAAAATGCTAAAAGTAAAACTTTAATCTAAGCCTTCTTTTGCTTAGCGAGTACTTGTAACGTCTTTTCTTTAATTCACCAAAATCCTCTTCCTCCAAGCTCTTATATTATTTATATAAATATAAGAAAACCTCTTTTACATAGAGGGAATTGGATGAGAATATAATTTTACAAAAGAATAAAGAGAGAGGCACAACATGTAGGCTGTATTTAAAATTACAAGCTTTAAACCAGGGCTATAATCATGTA
This sequence comes from Daphne laureola, assembly GCA_038382905.1. Classification (NCBI taxonomy): domain Eukaryota; kingdom Viridiplantae; phylum Streptophyta; class Magnoliopsida; order Malvales; family Thymelaeaceae; genus Daphne; species Daphne laureola. The sequence goes on from JBBYHH010499859.1 coordinate 3,693, forward strand.
CCATGCCACATTAAATCACACAAAATGTGAAAAATTATATTTTAACATGTAGAGAATTTAATTACGACACAAAAAATCAAGGCTCAATTTGAGTTAAAAATGAATTTATGGGAATTTTTTAATTATTTTTTGTTATTGCCAATTACCAAAAGGCAAGAAAACAAAGTTTTGGGCCAAACTGACAGCAATTGGAAACATCAGGGGAGGTACCTGATGATCTGGTAGCAGAGCCGAGATGAGCTGTTTGGCTGGCTCGAGCCACCGGCTCCACCTGGCGGCTAGGGTACCGAAACCCTAGCTATCTGGTCGACGTCACTAAGTGCTCCAATCGGACTGAAACTTTCCAGTTTGGTCTGCCTCGGTTTGGCGATCCCAGCCAACCTACTGCCATCGCCATCCGCTACTAGAATCAGTGAAAATTGGCATGACTTCTAGTCTGGATTCCGCTCGATTTTGCCAATTCCAGTGGTTTTTAGGTATTTTTCTGTCATCCTTGAACTCTCGGGTGACTCCCTTGCCTTGCCTAGTAGTTCCTTGACAACAATTTAAGTTTTTAATTAATTTTTTATTTCTAGTTGTTTAAACTCAATTTTAATTAATTTCCAGTTGTTTAATTATGCAATAAATTTTAATTTTAATTAATTGCAATTAAATATACAATTTCTATCATGGTGTTCTACAAGAGGCTCTAATATCACAATAGGGAGTCTAGGTCTCAAACAATGCAGCGGAATTAACGAAATCCATCACAAGATTCATGTAGAACGAGGCAAAATAGATGTTTAAATTTTTTTACCTAAAAAACAATGCTTTATGTCAAACAAAATGTTAAAATCACCACTCTCTTTGTGTATCCACGCACAAGCAGCTATCAATGACAGATCACCAACTTCCTTTTGGCAAGATGGCGCAGAAGCCTCTTAATTTATGACACTGTTCTAGAAATAGAAGTCAATATGGCGAGAGAGAGAGAGAGAGAGATTGAGAGAATTTCAACAACTCTGAGACTGCTTAGTGAAAGTGGCTCATGGTATGCCTATTTATAGGCATCAATCCGTCCCATGTAACTTACTCAGTAAGTTTAACTCTTCTCCTTTTTTCACTTAAGTAACTCACTTTATAAAAGTGTCACTTAATCCTTTTTTCTTCTCTAAATTGCACCATACTCTCTCGAACTCTTGTTTATGCGTGTGACCTCATAGATTCCCGTTAAGTTGGCAGTAATTATGAATATCATAATTACAAGCAGAGAGCGGTATCTAGCAATACATCACTACTACCCAATTAACGAAGAAATCAATCAATATGACAGAACCACCTCCCAAGGTAATGATCGTCTTTAGTGTACTTATTATCTTCGTTCAAACAAATTTTCCGTTGTGAACCGATGCATGGAATCAATCATCCTCATTAACATTCAACCGTGACCATTAGAATATCTCTTGTAGCTAAAGAGCGTTGAATCTTTTCTTAGTCAATGATAGTCCATCTCAATGATATTGTTAACCAACCAATACTAGTCTTTCCCACTTTTGTTACAAGTGGTAATTACTAGAGTCTAAGTAAACTGCTCGCATTAGTGGATCTTTATTACTTCAAGTCAAAGAACATCAAGTATGAAGACCGGTGAGTTGCATTCGTGTTGTAAATGCTACGATTCACACAGTGATCTCACTTGGGTCAATCCACTTACATGAACATTCTGTCATGTTATCGTAGGTCAGAATCCATCTCATGGATTCTCCCCTATACTAGTTTCACGCACATTATAACAACCTGTTAGTTCACTATAATGCTTACTATGGATTCTTTAGGAATATCATATGTTCCAAGGTTATGATTAAGTGTTCGTTTAATTATAGAAGCACAGTAAATAACAAACACAACGTATAAACAATGTCTTTTATTGATTATCAAATAATGTATGTGTCCTAAATCAATGTAGAACTGATTGGCCTTAGGGCACAACACTTACAAAGACATCAGCGTGGGCGGAGAGTTGCCAAAACCGAAGCTCCAGCAAACCAAGGCAAATAGATCGGGGAACAGGTAAACCGAAGCGGTGGCCAACAACGAGAGGCCAAGACCTCCACAAGTTGAGTGACACCCAACGAAGACAGGGAAAGAACCGTGATGGTAGCCAGACCAAAGCTGTTACACATGGATGAGGCTTGAACAAAACGCCGGGAAGAAGCATAAGAAGGTTGACGGAGGAGGTAAAGGCCAGATTGCCCACCGGCGCACTAGAAGAATGAAAACCCTAATAGGGTGCATGTTTTTTTATTTTATTTTCGTAGTGTATTTTTATTATAGTAATTTTTATTCTTTCACGTTTTCTAATTTGCCCTCTTTAGCTTTTGGTTGCGGTTTTTAACTTTGAGTAGAATAGGGGTTTATACATATATGAAAATTCATCAATTTTACATTCACTTTAATTTTCATGTGAAAATCATTTATTTGAAGAAAAAAAAAATGACGAAGAAGTATAAAACAAGTGGGCCAAAATGTAGACCAGTACCCTAAACTATCATGATTCGGTGAGTTAAGGGTCTGAAATATAAATCGGACAAATTAGTATCCTGAACTATTAAACTCGATGCAGGGGTCTTGATCTAAGTTTTGTTTGTTGACTAACGAGAAAAATAAAAAAAATTACATTTTTAATCACGTAACTTTTAACTCTTTCCAGATTTATCTTGAAACAACAAATATTGTCATAATTATATATTTCTTATTTTTTATACTATGTACTAACCTATAACTTAACAACAAAAATTTCATATATACTTTTGTGTTTGAGAATGCTAAAGGGTTTACTATAACCTTAAATTTACTTATTTGTTTCATTTATGACCTCAGTATATAAAAGTGACAGTTAGGTTACTAAACTGTTAAAAAATTAACAGAATTAATCGAGTTATTGAATCAAAATCCTTAATTACATTGAATTAAATAGTTTAATGTATTAGTCTGCATGGAATTTAGATTCTTAAATCACCTATTCACGATAGGCTAGGATATTAATGTACATTTTGATCAAACAAGTTAAGATATAAGATATGTCATACGGAGTATTCCACAAAAATAAAACATTTTAAAAATTCTTATATACCCGGAATATCCATTTTCTTTTTCAGAATTTGTTCGGAAATGTTACCGCTTCATCATGCTGCATCAACGTTATTCTCTGCGAAATGGTCACGAGAATATCAAGAGTAAAAATGGCGCAGAGTGGTGAAGTGGCAGGAGGAAAAAGAAAAAGGAAAAGTGGGAAAACTGTGGGCAAAATAGGGGTCCCGTTTTGAAGTGCATAACGACAAATGTTTCTAGAGAGAGACAGCAACAAGCTACTGGAGCCAAGGTTTTAGAGAGAGAAGGAGCAGGAACCAGCGAGTGAGGAGTGGTGGAGTATTTCAGACGCTCCTCTGCTCTTCGCTGATTTTGAGGCAAACGAGTTAAGAGAAGAAAGAGTGTGTCCCAAGCTTTCACCTTTCTCTGTTGTTAATCCAAGACGCTGTTCCTCGTTTCTTATTTCTTTTGCTTGCATTTCGTCTCTCATCTCCTCCTCGAAGCTTCTCACAGCCCAAGTTTGGAACTTTACAGGTGGGATATTTGTGTTTTTCGATTTTTATCCTTGATTTCTTGTTTCCCTTTTCTGGGTTTTTCTTTGATCGTTGCTTTCTGGGTTTACTGTTTTCAAGTTACCGCGTTTGAGTAGCTAGCTGTTGATGATTATTTTTCTGGGTCTTGGAGGTGATTTCGGCATCCCGATGAATGTTTGCTTCCACCGATCTTGAATCTCGATTGGTGTTGATTTCTTTACGATTTATGATGCTGAGGGTTTTATATGTTGTTGCATTTTCTGATTGATTGAGTTTGTATCTGGATTTATGAGTATAAGATGGAAATGCAGGTGAAGAAGAGGGCTTTAGGGTTCTTGAGAGAATGTTGAGAAAGAGGACCAGGTCACATCAGAGAGACCAGCAGATGAGTCATCTGGTGATGTTTGATTCTCCTTCTGATCCCAATTGTTCCCAAAGGATGACTAACGCCCGTTTTAGCGTTTCTGGTCTCTTTGTGGCACTGAACAACAAGGGCTTATCAGATTCTGATTCTGTTAGGAGCCCTACATCCCCTTTAGATTTCAGGGTGTTCTCCAATCTTGGGAGCCCCTTTAGGTCTCCTAACTCACCCCGTAGTGGGCATCACAAGACCTGGGATTGTGGTAAAATAGGGCTAAGCATTGTTGATTCCATTGCTGATGAATCTAGTTTACCTTGTAAAGGTGAGGCTAAGGTTCTTCGGTCATCGGTGAGCAAGAGCATTCTTCTAGGACCTCATCTGGGGATGAAATCTCCTGGTTCAACCATCTGTCTCAATTCTTTTGAGGCCCCAAAATCTTTGCCTAAGAATATAGCAATGTTCCCTCATACCCAAAGCAAATCTTCACTCCAAAAGGAGGGAACCTCCAATGTGGTTTTTGAAATTGGAGATAGTTCATCAGACCCTGAATCGTTTGGAAAGATGAGGTCTTGTTCACTAGATTCCTGCAGGTCATATTTTGCTGCACCTGTTCAAGTCTGTTCATCTGAAAGTATAGCCTCCAGAGTCGGTTCTCCTCCGGAAAGCCAAAAATTGGGTACAATGTTGCACAAGAAATGGACTCCCAGCTCTACCATGATTGGTCCCAATAATGAGGTTGTTGAGTCTCCATGTGCAAGTGAGTTTGAGCTTTCTGATGAGGACTATACCTGTGTTATTTCTCGTGGTCCCAACCCGAAAACCACTCACATTTATGGTGACCGTGTTTTAGAAGGTCCTACTGATATCATCAAGCACTGTACTACTAAAGATAAGGATACTGGTGGATTTGTTCCATCTGCTACAAGTCCTCTATATCCTTCTGATGCCTTCCTGAGCTTTTGTTACTCTTGTAACAAGAAGTTGGAAGGCAAAGATGTTTACATATACAGGTCTGTTTCGGTCCATGGAAACATTCTTTGTTCTCTTCAGCAATCACCATATGCTTAATGAGTTATGTTTCACTTATTGTAGGGAGAAAGCTTTTTGCAGCTTGAGTTGTCGCTCTGAGGAAATCCTTATTGATGAGGAAATGGAGAAGATGATCAGCAGCTGTTCATCCAAACGTTTCACCGAAACAGATGATGAAGAAAATGTTTTAGACACCAGAATCTTTGCATCTGCGTGAATCATTAATAACCGGAACCACCACACCATGATTGCTGAAACCTTCTGCAGACTGATCATCCGTTTTCAAAGAGCTGTTTTTCTGTATCTTCTAGCAGCCATGGATGATCATTTTGGTACATTGCTCGGCCTGCTGTTTTTGCTTCAGCTCTCATAGTGTTGGTGGGAAATTAACTGAGATTGGGTATTTTATTTTATTTTATTTTATTTTTTTTGTGCTCTTCAAAAGCCTATAATTGGATTTTCTGCTAGGAAACTTGCATATGAGCCATTCAAGTGGAGAATATGTTAACTCCATTCTATTGCAGGCTGTTATTAACATGAGCCTGCAAAACTTAAACCAGTTTCTGACTTGGTATGTAGTAGGACATCAGTTCTAATAACATGTTAGCTTCATCTTCATGCTCATTTCTTTTCCTTTTTCTGATAGAAGATCTTCGTGCTCTTTCTAATATTTCTCGAAATGTATCTGATATATTACTATTAGGGTTTGACAACAACATTAGTGTTAGACATTAGAAACGGTATCCATCGATAACTTTTAGCGTTAGTGGTTTTGAAAAGTTATCATAATCGTTCAATTTTTTCCGACCTCTTTTTTTCTTTTTCTTTTTTTATTGAAGCAAGTTGATTTATTTTATTAATAAATAATCATTATAAAACAAGCTGTAGGAAAACACAAACTAGGTATCAAGAAATGGCACACTTATACGTGAGCGAACCTGTTAGAAAGGCAATAAATCATATGCAACTCATGACACGAAGAACTCGCTTAAGGGTATTATAGGTGCTGTGATGGATAGAAGATAGAGATAAAACATAGTCCCAACACCCTTGACAGCTCCTAATAAATAAAATAGTGTTGGTGCATTACAATAGTGTACTAAGAGGAGATAAGCTAACCAGACCTGCACTAGAGTAACAACCGACCTATCGCACTGGACACAAACTATGAAAAGTAAAGAAACATAACGATAACGGATCGTCCATACCAAAGAACGAAAATAAATAGTACTGAAGCTAAGTTGGGTGGCCCTCACACACGGAACAAAGAACCAACATGCCATCAAAGACCACATGCCAGTCGGGAGTCCCCCAATAGGAGCAGGTCCTGCTCGAGAGCTTCCACCATCGCCTAAGAGATGTGCGGCTTCTTCTTTGCCATACAAACTGCCTTTACGCCTAACCCTGGTACGCGGTGCTTAACCAACTCCCCACCATGCTAACTACTCATGCGCTCCCTCATCGAAAATCTCACTCCCAAAGCATAAGGAAGATCACCAATAGGTAGTGCCAAAACATACTGCTCTGGAGCAACGATCGGAGCAACCGGAGAAGGAACTGTGACCAGCGCAGAAGAGACCACCTTCATCAGTGGACTCGGATTAATCGGTTCATCAACCACCTGCTCCACGCGCGGCTCATTAGGTATGGCCGCAGCAGTCGGCCCCATTGATGATCCTCCTCGTGGTCCTGAGACCCCCACCTTCCGCCGCGATGGCGCATCCAATCCCCAAATTGTGGCTTGGCACCAATAACAACAACAAATGAAAAACAATCTCTATCAACATGATCAACCATGCCACACATAAAGAAAAAATCTATTAGACTCTCATAAGGAAGAAAGTAGATACGTTCTTCATCATCCGTATCCACCTTAAGAACCCTTCGCACAGGTTTCCATATATCAACAGAAACATGCATCCTCAACGAAGATCGTGCATACTCAACTTGTTCCACATTCCCTATCTGACTGCCCACAAAACAAGCCATCGCTTCACAGAACCACTCAATTGGAACATCCAAAACATGAATTCAAAAAGTGACATGAGAGAAATCCCAAGCTAAAATACGATAACCTTTTTTCATCAAGACCATCACGATGAGACGATTGTAAAAAAAATCACAGATCCTTCTGAATCACCAGTTTTCCATGGTCCGAGGAATGAAACTCTAGGAGAAACACATTGGATGTTTCTTGGGTACCCACTGCCCGGGTACGGAAAGTCACATAGCCCAGCCACAATCGTTTCATTGCGGACTCAAGGTGGGCCGCGCGGATTATCCGGGTTGAGAGAACCTTGGTCGCGATCGTTGGCAGCAAGGTCGACTGTCACACCCACCACTCCGGACGGCGCGACAGAAGCTTGCGGAAACGTTGTCGAGAGGCGGAGGTGACGACGGAGCGGAATCCTTCTTTGCGAACCCGATAACCCGGC
>JBBYHH010499970.1:0-11119 GCA_038382905.1 Daphne laureola
ATTCAAGAAGGTGATTCATCATCAAGCAAGGAAGGAGCTTACGTTTAAGGAGCAAGGAATTTTATATTCCTTAAGCTATTTTTCTAGGTGAAAGGTACTAAACATTTCGACATCACCTTGTAATCTTTCATCTATATTTCTTTTATGTTCTTATGGAAATCATGCATGACTATTTGTTGTATCATGCCTATGAATATTCCATGTAACCATGAACTCGTATGAACATGAACATGTAATTGAGAATCTTAAAGGTCGTAAATTCTTCAGGTGCGTGGTGTATGCACCTTACCACATGGGGCACACTCCTTGGTAGTTACCAAGGAGAGGCCAGCCATGAGGAGCCTTAATAAGGAGAAGGGTTGCCTTTCTGGAAGGCACCATTTTGCCAAAATGAAGGTTACCAGGGTGGTTACCATGTATTTGCCCTTGAAAGGGGCAAGAGGGCTTGGTAACTCTCAAGGGGGGAAGGGGTGCAAACTTCCAGCCCCAAGGGAGTTACAAGAACCCCTTAACCACCTCCTCTACACCTATAAATAGAGGGGAGAAGGCCAGCCAACACACATGCCTAAAGACTTGGTAGTTTTCCTTCATCTTCTTCATCATTCTTCTTCATACTTCTCTCTACCTTGGCCGAATTATTAAGCAACATTCTAGGAGGATTTTGGATTTATTAAAGTGTGTTTCTTCAACACATCTAGCCCCTTGTAATTGCATCAAATCGGCCCTCCCATCACCAACACCAACCGGCCACAACTTGAAGGACATTCAAGGTGTTCTTGGTGTTCATCAAGAGAAGACTTGGAGCTTACATTTTTGGAGCAAGGATAACATCCTTTTGGTGTAACTCCAGAAGAAAGGTAAACTTATTCTCTTTATTATCATGTTAGGATCTTCTTCCTACTTTCTTCATACATGGATGATGAAAGAGCCATGATTTGAACAAAACATCATGCTATGATTTATGTGAAATCTGAAATGTTGTATGGATTTAATGTTATGTAATGCACATGATTGAGATGTAATAACATGTAAAACATGTTAATGGTGGATCTAAAATCAATAAGAGCTAGTTAGGAAGATCCTCTGTAGTCTGCTTCCTAGCTGGAGAACCATTGTAGAAGAAATCAATGAAGGTGGAGGACTCGAAACACTCACTGTAAATGAGTTATTTGGAAAACTACTCACTTATGAGATGAAGGAAAATGAGGAATAAAGAATCCTCAACAAGGGAAAGAATATAACCCTGAAAGTTCAAGAATAACCTCTATCAGACAGAGAGAACAGTGAAGATGAAGCTGCTCTCATTGCAACAAAATTCAAAAAATACTTCAGGATAAAGAGCATAGATGGAGACAGAAGGAAGACAGATGGAAGGAACTCTTCAAAGGTTCCAATCTGCTACAAATGCAATGAAAGAGGACATATAGCTCTTGATTGCCCTCAGCATGAAGAAAAGAATAAGAAGAAGGACAACAAAATCTTCAAAATGAAGACATGGTACAAGATGATGGGTGCTTGGAGTGGCATTGATGGTTCATCAAATGAAGAGAATGAAGCAAACATTTGCTTCATAGCCAAAGAAGATGATGAGGAATCCATCAGCTCAACCTCAAGTTCATCAAGCACATATAACTACTATCAATACGTTGATGACCATGAAGATTACTTACTCAAATCTTTCAAGAGTATGAGTCCTATAAAGAAGAAGGATGAAGAGAAGAACAAGTTAATCATTTTTTCTATATTGTAAAGAGCTAACTTCTCATCTTACTCATTCTGAAGATTAGAATACTCTCGAAATCACACATCACAAAGCTGCATACTCAGAGATAATCATCAATAGTTTTGATCATTCCATAAGAGAGTCATCCGAGAGAAGCCTTACTGGTTTTTACATCTACTTCGTAAAAGGCTTTCTATTTTTGTACTTAGAAATATCAACTTCACAAGTTGGTGTTGTGAGACTAGTTCTTCAAGACTGATTGTGTGATACTTCACAAGGAAGAGGAAGGTTGATAGGTTGTCTATCAACACGTTGATCATAGATCACATTTATTTTTAAGTCCTGGTAGTCAGGCAATTGGCTTAAGTCTTGTGTGTCGGGCAACCTTTTTTTAAGACCTATTAGTCAGGAAAGTTAAAGTCATGTATGTTAGGCATTTGTAAAGTTTTGTTTGTCATGCATTGGTGAAAGTTTTGTAAGTCAGGCAAGTGAAGTCCTGTGTGTCAGGAAACTCTGTATAAGCTATGTGTGTCAGGCCTTAGTTATAGTGGATAAACTCTCAAGTGGATCTTGAAGAGATGATGTAGGTCAAGTTTGATCAAACCTCTATAAATCCATGTGCCCTTCACTTACTTGATTTTCTTGTTGTGCATTACATTAACATTTTGATACCTTCTCTTTACAAGTGGTTTTTTAAAATCAGCTTTTCAATGCGTTGATAAGAGTTTTCAATAGTTTTATTTTCAAAACAATAAAGTGTTTTTAAAGTGTTTTAAAAGCCAATTCACCCCCCTATTGTCTATATTTGTGCCTAAGCTACTTATGTGTGTGCTTGGTGAGGTGCTCCTCCTGTATTGCTTCCAACCAAATAATCATAATTGGTGATCAAATTCGTACATCTTTATGTTTACGTGTTTTTGTTGAAGTAGTCTGCAAGGCCTATTCATCAAGCATTGGATTGCCCAGTTATGTGGGTGTGGGTGTAAACCTGGATAGAGAAGAAGACATGTCGGTGTGCTCCATGTTGGTTCGTGGTTGCTTCATCTTCTATGTAGTTCTTTAACAACTGTTATTTTACTCTTTTGTGAGTGCATTGTGATTGTAATTTGGGTTGGTAATTTTTTAATGATTTTCCAAATTACTGTGATTAATTTAAGTTTGGAAAAAACTTAAATCTCTGGACATTGTACCATTATTGATTGTAGTCGATTCTTCTGACGTTTTTCCCTATGGTTTTTCCCTCTAAACTGAAAGGTTTTCCAAGTTATATTGTGTGTATCTGTTTATTGTTCTTGCGTTGACCTGTTGCTGCTAGATTTCTGGATATATTAGCTTGGAGAATTCTTGGTTTGTGTTTGTCAATATTTTCATTGCAGGTTGAGCATAGATATTCCGAATTTATCCACAACATACCTGACCCTAAATAAAAGTATTTTGTTATTGGAAGGTAACAAAAACTTTATTAAACATTATAAAAAAAGAAATTACACCAAAGACGATATAGAATTTTGGGCACAAACTCTAAAATTTAAGTTAACCTAGATGTAATAACCTCATATGTTTGTTTTCAAGGAAGTGGCGGAATGTATATGATATCGAAACCACAACATTGGCAATACCAATCATTACTACACTTTCCAACAAATGCATATTCGTTGATACATGCATCATCACAGTCTAGATTGTCATTATCTTCATTAGGAAGTACCTCCATATGAAGATCAAAATCCTCTGAGTGAGGGTTGCATTCGTTTTCTCCTTGGTAAGCTGGTGTCGCGTATTCTTTAAAGGAAATGGGAGTCATGTTATCTTCTCTTTTGAAAGTGACTGATTGCTTCCAATTATCTTGATTATTCGAACTACATTTATAGTTTACAAAACCACAACATACGCAATTTTCGGACATACATTTTCTGTATTCTTGATCCTCGAAAAGGCGACAATAGTAATCACAATGATGTTCATCATCTTCAATGAAGCAAGGGTTTATCATAAACATAGTAGGATACTCCCACTGCTCACAATCATAGGCAACTTTAAGTTTATTTGCACGTTCAGTTCTAGCAACCCTACCTGTAAAATGTTATTTGCATTATATATCACTTCATGCCAAGTTTGTTCTATTTTTCCTAATCCATGGTTAGAAACCTAAGATCCGGACCAACATTTATAGGACGTTTCTAAACCAACTTTAAGTGACTAATGAATAACCAGTAATAATTAATAGAAGTGTGAGTATAAACTAATACTCTCTTCATCTCATATTGATTGATACATTTGACTATTCCATAAATTATGATTTCTAAGAACTTAGGGTAAAGTAAAGTAAAATAAGTAAATGGGACAGAATTATTATTTTTTTAGGGCTAAAGGGTATCCAATAAATATGCATAAGACAAATAATACAGACCCACCTCGCCTAAGTAAGAACTCATCCTGACATACCAGCCCAAACCTCATGTAGGAGGTAAACTACGATGAAAATCTCTGCTAGAAGTAGAAGGAAGACCATAAAGAACCAGTTCAGAGTACGAAAAGAGAACTAGAAAAACAGTAAAGATAGTCAAACAAGGTAAACCAAAGAGAGAGGCAACAAAGAAGAAGTCAGAAGTCCCTCCACATTCATGTCGATCCAGAGGAACACAATAACCCACTCAGGGGTTTGAAAGGAATTTCCGTCCATAACATATTCAATATAAATGAAAGCCACCAGCATCAAAAAGTGAAACATTGCATGGTCCGAGCATAAACATCCTATAATTTCCAATCTGAGGCCTTCCTGGAATAACGAAGGCACAACCAACACTGCCCATTTCTAACACCGTCTCTAGAGTCACTAGGTGGGATCCAACAGCTACCACAAGAGCGAAATGGTGCGGATCGAGAGGATCCAAGACCTAGCACCGCTATCAACCAGCCTTTCATTTCCTTTAGCAGCTAGCAAAATGGTTAGGAAAACTTTTTAAAAGGAAATGTAGGTATCAATTTATGTGTGATAGAGCATAATGGTTATGTCATCAGCATCTTTTTAGATGCTAGATCCAAACAATGGTGGAAGCTTGTGGAGGTTTTACAGAAGACATGACTTGTTCTAGATGCTTATATCATATGCCATTAAAGGATGGATGACTAGGAAATACAGAGCTGGATAACATAGAAAAAGAGGAAACATGATCAATGTCTGACCATTTTTTGACAGCCACTAAGTCGACTGATATCGATTTTGTTGATACTAACCCAAGCCAAGTTGGACTTTAATTTTTCTTTCAATCTTAATAGATTAATTAAAGTGTTAACTATATATATTAGGGCGCACGAAGGGAAACATAGGCAATGGATTAATGGTTTAAACTTCAATTATTGTTTAAATTCAGTGTTGGAGTGATTTAACCAACAGTTGTGGGGGTTAAGTGACAATGGATCTTTCTTAAGAAAGATCTCAAGTTCAAGTCTTATATACAGGGAAAACAACGTTGCAAGAGCTTGAAGAGACCTGCTAATACTCGATCCAGGTAGCACTTGAAAATATTGTTGTTCAAAAACCTTTTGGAGGGACTTAGTGTTAGAATTGTGATATGTTCTTCGATGTAAGCTTATGGTGTATTTATGTTTCTTGGTTTTATTTAAGGTCTAACTAATGGCCGAAGGGCACAGTTGGCTTAAAGTCTCATCGACCCTACAACCGATTTAACCCTCGTTGACCTCCAAAATCACAAATCACCAAAGCCTTACTTGGCAGGACCCCTCATGGTCGAACCCCCACCTTTTAACTGAAGGTGGTCTGACACATATCATGCTGCCACTAATAAAAATTGTATTTCTTGTCATCTGAAGGCTACCTAACCTCTGCTGACATGTGATATCTTCCAAAAGGCTGGCAGGGGACACACATGCTTTTACCTCGTGCCAGCAACTACCAAGCATCCTAAAAGGTCAAGCCTAACATGCAAAATGTGGTTGTCACCATATCCGGCCTCCTAAAAAATTATGGGATTGTCTTAGAAGGACTCCCCTATATCTTCAGAAAATTTCAACTATAAAGCTATATCCCAACTGAGTGTTGTCTTCTCCCTACTCTATCTCTCTAAAATCAGTGATTTGAGCATCGGAGGACCAATCATCAGACAATCTCGAGTGTGGTCTTTAGCATTTTCCTTTGTTGTAGGCTGAACACATTCATCCAAACATGGTTTCTCAGATCTCTAGGACTAAGAACTAGAAGCTGAAGACAATATATATGATCCTGCCACCAGACGATCAATCAACGATAACTATTTGGAATTTCTATACAAAATTCTGTTTTGGTACTCGATATAAATTTTTAAGAGTTCCAATAAAAATTTGATCCTCCTATTACCGTAAAAATAAAAAGAAAAGATAAACAACTCCTTGAGACTTGCTTAGAGACAACTTTTTGTTCTGGTGGCTGGTGGCTGGTGGCCTGAATCAAGGCTAAATGAAGTGATGATGATACTCCTCTCATCATAGATCCACAACCGGACTAATTACACCATAAAATGTATTGAACTGAACAGTGGCGGTAGTGAGTGGCCGGAGGTTTGACGTAAGAGATGAATGAAATATTTGAAATGCTTGAATCTTCATTAACAAGAACAAATAGCTGGGATCTACAAACCACTGAGGCCAATTATTGAGATAAATGATGTTTCATCAGATTGGTCATACTAACCATTAGCTGCAAGCAGCAAGAGAATGCAAGTGATCATGAAGAAGGTGTCAAGGATGGATTGAAATTTCACCATCTTTCACTGTAAATGAAGATGATGCGAGAGATATGGAAGCTTTTTCTTCTGATTTTCTGGAAAAAGATGAATCTTAAATAGAGAAAAACTAAGGCTAAACTTCTGAATACACCTCACCCCACCTCACCCATCATTATTTTAATCCTATATGAATATGAAGCTATATGCCGAAACTTATTTTGGCTCTTTCTTTTCAACAATAACATCACGACAATTGTCGCCGGCAATAATCGCTCATCCCTTTTAAAAGCAAAAAAAAAAATATATATATCTCAACAAAATTATTACACTATCGTTTTTTTATACACCCCATCTCTTTAATTTCAATTTATCTACATTAATTTAAAAATTAAAAAAATTAAAAATATATGTTTAGAGACTAAACACATTAAATTATTATGTGTCTATATATTTAAAATTTATATCTAAAAAAAATAAAATTATAAATTAGATACTAAAAAATAAACGTTATAATAAAAAATGGACTAAAGTAATACAATATACACCACCGCTATTTAAACTTTTCTTTCTATGCAATCCTTTTGTCCAATTTTAATTGAAATGTTTGAGTTCTGATGACGTGTCTAACTTTATTTTAACTGAAAATAGTTTCTCAAATAAATTATAAAATGCATTTTTAGAAATTAGAAATGTTACTTGATATATATATATATATACATTATTTTAGATTTTGTAACAATAAATTTGAAAAAAATGACTTCAATTAAAATGGGAAGGAATTGTAGCCACTGATAGCTCTACACAAAATTATATATATAATTTTGTAAAGTAGTGTTCGGGCAAGATGTTTTATTCAAGCATAATTGGGTGATGAAGTGACCTTATTGAATGTAAAACAGTAATGATTTGGAACTTTGTAGCTAGAAATATTTTTTAACAGTATATCTTTAGGAAATAAATTAAAAGGAAACAATAATTAAAAACCGGCTGTCTCCCAAATCTTTGTGAAAGGAAAAACTATCTTCAATAAAAAGTAAACTGAGAATTTTTCTTTTTAAAAAATAAGAACTTATTTTATTAATAATAAATGCAAAGAGTAACATGAATAAACCACTCCACAATGGTGCATAAGAACCTGACCAATGAAGAGGATAAAAGAGCAGCAAACACATCGAACTAACAAACTAGATTCTTAAAAATGCCTAAAAAAAATCAAAGAGCACTATAAATATCATGACAAATAGAGAATAGAAACCATGCAAGTTCTTGACACGCGAGAACGCTCCAACTGAACCAATGATATTGACACATCACACTTGTGTTCTACCAGGAGATATGTCTACCAGATCTACAAGAGAGGAACGAAAATCCCACGATTTTGACAAAATAACAACTAGAGTAAAAAAGCTAACACACAATAAATGAGAGTCCATATAGCATCAAAAAGAAAGAAAAAAAAACACGGTGGCCCTTACACCCATCCTCCATAAGGGATGAGCCATCAAAGATCACCCGCAGGTTGGAAATCCCCCAACCCAAGCACGTTACACTTTACTGCCATTACCACTGGCTCCGACACTCACTGCTTCTTTCGTGCCTTACCAATGCCCCAACACCCAGACCAGGTGTACAACCCTTCCCAAGCTCCATACCACGAAAACCACCTGTGCGCTCTAGCAATGAAAACACATCTCGAAAGCTATCAGAGCAGCAGCCCCTACTGCCAGTGCCAAGACAACAACCCTAGCTCTAACTGCGAACATAACAAGCGAAACAAGTGGTACCAACGTTGAAGATACACCCATCACCGGAGGTACGACCCAACCAGCTTCATCCTGCACATGCCCAGTATCTAGACCTGAGGCTCTTCATCCGCCGTCTCCATACCATCTGCAGTAGTAGGACCAATAAAGGACCCCTTCTTCTGGTAAGAACCATGCGCCTAAGAACCAGTGAAACATTGCCAATGCCCAAAATAAGCCCCGCTCCCACTGCCGCAACAGAGAAAAAACAATCCTTATCAACATGGTTGACCTTACTTGAGAGAAAGCAGAATTTTTCCAGCCATTGTTACTACAGAAAAAAATACTTCTCCTCACTATCCATCCCAACCTTTAAAACACGTCGCATAGGCTTTGTGATGTCAATGGAGACACAAAGGGGCAATGATGGCCCATCAAACTACACCTCTTGAATGGCCTAAATTTACTAGCCTAAAAGAAGAGGCATCGAGCGACAGCAATTTAAATGGCATGTGCACCACAAGAACCCAAAAAGCATAATGAGAAAACACCATAATACACGAACAATCTCTTTTCTTCAAAAACACCATAAAAATTAGACGATTATCAAATGAACATAAACCACGATGAAACCACGATGAAACACTGGCTTCTCCTAGTGTCAAGTGTCAATCACACACACTTTTTCTAAGTGTTTAAGTCACATAATTCATATTTTTCACATACTTTTTATCACTTAAACGCACTTTACTTGCTATTTTTGATGTTTTGCAGGTGTGAAGATGCGTAAGAGAAATGGAGCTCAAAGTACATCATTAGAGGGCCTGAAACGAGGATTGGATAATGAGGATGCCTCACATGAATTCTTGCATCAAACGGAGGAGCAGAAGTCAAGAAAAGAGTGGGATGAAGCCCGCCAGATTCCACGCGCACTAGCATGCGTGCAAGTAACTCAACCTTTCAAGTGGGGGACCACCTTCATGCATATCCGATTTCTATCATTTGCACCCACCTTTTTGGACCCTTTTACTTATTCTGATAGCCTATCATGTCCAACATTTCTTTAGACATGTAGGTACACTAGATTTAGTATATATAGTTGCTATGTCGCGAATCGGATTAGGTAAATATAATTTATAAGCCCGACTCACCGTCAAGTGTAAGGTGTGCAATTGTAATAGGATGAGTGAGATCGAACCCAAGAGATTGTAGTGATAATTAATGATAATTACTAAATGCACTATTTTTGGTATTTTTGTTTGGAATGGTTTTTTATAAGGTGGAGTGGTGAATAATCCGTAACCAAATAAATCTAAATAGTAACAAGTATCTAAATGAGAATTGTGATCAACCTAGGCTAGTATCCAATGAGACTGATTTGTTTTTGTTAAACTTCAATAACTAAAAGTTCCTTTGGTTGTTTAGGATTGATGATGTTAGATGACATGCTTAGTTGAGATTAATGCAATGAAGTAGGAGATTGGATATAATTCAAACCTTAACTTACTAGGCTAGAGTTATCCTCACCATTAATGACCAAATAGAATTTCTTCATTTGCACCATTAATGGAAGCCTTAAGTACACTCAATTATAGTATCCTAATACTATAAATTACCTTTTCAAATAATTCTAGAGTACTTAACAATTTTCCTATGGTTAGTTCAATGAAATACTCTATCAAGCATTTCATCAAACACCTGGTAGGTGTAAAGAATTAGATAGTTCTTCTAATACTTCTACCCCTTCTTAAAGCTCAAGAAAATTTCACTCATCAAGCATAATCATCAACCAATCATATTTACATCATCTAACAAACATACAACTACCTAAATAACCAAATAGATGATGAACTACTCTCTATTCATGCTCAACACGTTTTTCACAATTGAGATGAACATAAATGCAAACTGAGGATAGTAGAGATATAAATAAGCTTAGGAATGGTGTAGTGATCTTCAATCTTCCATAATACAACTTGAATCCAAGCTAGAAATTGAGAAATGAGTAGAAAAAGCTCTAAAACCCTAGGTATGAGTTTTTTTAGAGGAAAAATCGCTCCTAATTGTAGAAGTATCGTTTTAGGGTTATTCTTTCAGGAGAAAAGGAAAAATGCATTAAATGCAGAAAACAGGGGTTAAGAGATCGCCTGGGCTTGTGTTCTTGGTCGCCTGACCCTCGCCTAAGGACTATCTATGCTGGTTCTAGGGTCAGGCGACCGCCTGACTCTGTGCGTCAAGTCGCCTGCTCTTTGCCAAGCCTCATACCTAGTATGCTTTTGGGGTCAGGCGACCGCCTGAGGTTGTGCGTCGAGTCGCCTAACCCTTCGCCTGAAGCCATTCTCCACCCTTTTCCTTGAACTTTTTCCAAGTTTGCATTTTGGTCATCTGCTTGCTTTTCATTGCGTTTTTACATCAGAATTTCTCCCTTCTGGCCCCCGACATGGAATATCTGCAAAAATACACTTGCGCCTATACTAAGTACTAGGAAAACTTCAATAATAGCATGTGTATGAAGGTAAAAACATATCAATAATACACAATTATCACACCCTCAAACTTAGATGTTTGCTAGTCCTTAGCAAATACACTACCTATATGCAACTACCCACCTATATGCACGATACTATCTAAATCCAAAGAAGCTAATATATACATAAACTACAACTCCACGCTAAGTATTCCACGAATCAAAATTTGTTGTCAACAACTCAGGATGCAAAACCAATAGTTTATAAAACTTTGCTTTAGATGCTACAACCGGAGGATCACTCTCTTAGTGTTTACTCTCGAAATTCAAGAGAAAAGGTGTGTCAGTGTGTGATGTGATCTCGGGATTTCTACTTGCACCGTAAGCTTGGAAGACGACCCATAACTCCCTCACTAAATTCCCCTAAGGGAGTTGTGTACAATCCAAGTGACAATGGTCTTGT
>JBBYHH010500081.1:0-19556 GCA_038382905.1 Daphne laureola
CCAAATACCTCAGAATTAATCCTCAATTCAATTCCTGGAATATGTGAACATCAGAAAACGTGTCTCGCACGCTTCAACAATAAAATCCCAGAAATTACAAGTTTGCCCTCTGGTAATTTTCCCGTATTTCCACCATTTTTCCGGTGTGGGTGTAACACGGTGACCTCCAAGGAATCACTGATTCGTGTCGAGATCGTCAAGCGATTATGAAAATTAGCCATCATCGGTGAGCAAGCAATGAGCAGTTACGTTCAACCGCAGAGTGAATCTGAATCTGATTGTCAATCACAAAACAAATCTGATCGCGGGAGTCTATGGGAGAATCGAGCAGTGGTTGAGTGTCGACGGCTGACATCGGGCAGAGGCAAGCGAGCGGCGATGGAGGACACTGTCTGTCAAAGTAGAAGATATTGTTTGTACTTTGTTGTAATACTGTCTGGTGTGTATGTTGCTTGAGCCTCTTGATATTTTTCTCCACAACTTTCTCCTCCTTTCTCTTCTTCAGCAATAACTCATCTTTTTCGTTGTCGAGCCGTGAGAAATGAAGTTACATAATAGTTCTCAAGCATAGAAGATACTGAGAATTCAGGTCTGAGAGAGTCATTGTTCTTTACCAATTTATAAAATGTTGTCTACATAGAAAATACATATTGTCTACCAAAGTATTATATACTGTTTGGAAAGAAAATAAATATTCTCTACCAAAGTATTATATACTGTCTGCAAAGAAAATAAACACTGTCTACCAAAGTATTATATACTATCTACAAACAAAACAGATACTGTCGACCAAAGTGTTACAAGTTCTCCTATGAACTGAAGCACATCGGCAAAGTACATCACTCTTAAGAACAAGTAAGTTCTCCTCATTCCTTCTGCAATTGTTTTTTTTTTCTTTCTCCCAAATTTCTGGTTTGATTTTCTTGAATCACATTCTGAATCGTAAATATTCAACTTGTCCATCGCTTCGTTCCAGGATTTAGCTTATGGTATCTGTGATTTCTTCAACTAGTTTCTCATTAGTGATTGTCAAAAATTTTATATACGGTAGATAAAAGCTTTCTATTTGAGTGAGATTGAATGTCTGAGGAAGAGAGAGTTGGTTGTTTCCAAAAGCAAGTCAGAGTAGTGGGGAAGGATAATTTTATCAATTAATTTTTTTTATGTTTACGGGCTGGGTTCTACTTATAATTGTTGGGCTTGAGGCTAGTAGGTGGAATACCACCTACATGGTAAATATCAAAACATACTCAATCAGGTTCATTTAAAAAAAAGTAAAAAAAAAGTATAAAAAACAAAAAAGGGTAATATTTACTCCCTCTGATCTTTAAAAGATAAACCATTTATTTTAACTATTTTATAATATTTAATTTATAATTTATTTTCATTCTTGTTTAGATATCTAAAGTTAAATATTTTTTATATGTATTATAATTTATAATATAAATTTTTGAAATATAATTTTTTTAAAAAAAATTACACTATTTTTCTTTATAAATATTTAAATCAAATATTAAATTTTAAAATAATAAAAATAAATATAAATAATTTATTTTTTAAAGATCCGAATAAATATATAGATCCCACATATTCGATCAACACGGCACCATTGTCCCACTAACTTCCACCCGAACATACACTTTCGATCAACTATGTGCATACCCGGTCAAGCCTTTTTCTGAATATCATGATCATCACATTGATATTCGGATAGAATTTGATTTAGAACTTCAACTCCAAACAAATAAATTCGAGGGAGGATATACGGGAAATGTTAATGTTAGGGACACTCTCTTACAATTACTTGGACAATCTCCTCATATATTAATGACATGTGGCAGGTTTCTCCAAGTAAGAAAATACAACCGGATAATCCGGTTAAAACCAGTTTTGCACTCATCCTTCATCGATCTCAGCGTTCCAAGCCTTCATCCTTGTTTTTATCTCTTGCTCTGTTCCATGGTTTGCATTGCACATAATTTTTTTTAATTTTTTTTTTTCCGGTTTAAGTCACAACTAAAAGATTTAGATACACTAAATCCTTTCCGACCCTTTAAGGCTTTATTTTATTTTATTTTATTTTTCCGTAAATCAGTTCTCAAGAAAAAAAAAAATGAAAACTTTGTTCTATGGGGACGATGAACAGAAGTGCGTAAGTTAGGGATAGTTTTGTTTTGGATCTAGAACTGCCGATTGTCGCCTTGTTGGTTCCTTTCGAGCTTGTTAAATTGTGGGCAGCAAGGCACTCATTCAGGCCTTACTCATCGTTGATTCCTTTTTAGCCTAGATAACCAGTCGGCAGCCACCGTCACCATTCAGAGCCAAATCCTCCTCACCCTTCAGATAGTTTGCTAAACATAATTACCCTTTTGATCGTCAATTAAAGGAAACCTTTAGAAGAGTTCCTTCGTAAAATTGTTCATAAAATCGAGCAACTGAAAAGGTTCTTATTACCCTTTGTGCAACAGAATGATGAAGAGTCTTTGAGAGGAAGACGAACAGTATCTGAAGGCCCTGTTTCTTTTTTTCTTTTTTTTTTTCTGGATTAACCGGTAGAGGGAAAGCAACATGTAATCATAAACAAATGAACCATCTTTCAAAATTTGAATGAGAGACTGCCGAAGCAGCTGTTAAAGAGAGTGTCCCTAGCATTTACACACAATACATGATGACTCGTGCTCATATTCGGCCATTATCAACCATCCTTGGCTAACACTTACAGACATTCTTCCCTCCGACCAAGATAAACGTTCGCACTCACACCACATAGGGATGGCAACGGTGCGGTTTAACCGCGGTATTCTCAAAATCGCTAACCGCTAACCGCGGATTTTTTTATAACCACGGTTAACGATTTTTATGTAACGGTTACAAATTTATATCCAAAACCGCTAATCGCGGATATCCGCGGTTAACGGTTACAACCACGGTTATTAAAATTTCAAAAAAGAACACTTGAACACTTACAAGTATAAAAATTCTAAAATAGAACACTTGAATATTTACAACAAATTATCCCTAAAATTGTTAATTTGTGATAGAATGGATTAATGAAAGTATAAAAATATGGATTGGGCTGAGCATTAGTGGGTTTAAGGTGGATTTGGATGGTATATAAATACATAATTTACGGGATAACCGTTTAACCGCGGTTAACGGTTATCCGCGGTCCGGTTACACCTATACCGTTAACCGCATCCATTAAGCTACCGGTTACAAAAAAATAACCAAAACCGTTATCCGTTGGTTTTAACCGCGGATAAAACCGCCAGAAACGGTCGGTTATCCACGGTTAACGGTTTTTATCCACCCCACTGCCATCCCTAGTCACTGGGGCTCATGGCTATTGGGGTTATTTTGCCAGTTTTTGCGCAGGGTTCTCATGAGGATTTGCGCTTGACCTGGACCTCCGACGTCGCTTTTGGAACGTCTCTCAGTGTCCGTTGTGTACGCGTCGGCCGGCCTCACATGGGGGCTTCAAGTGCTTATGGCCTTCCGACATCGAGCCTCTGGGTGCTTTGTGCCGGAGCACCGCGGGCCTTGATTTCTGGTGCTATCTTTTCCCAAGCGGCGGCGCTGGCAGGCCCTCGTTGTTCTCATAGGTTCCTGTTAGTGTATACCCACCGATTCTAGTTGCACGACCTAATGGGTCATGCAAATCGGTAGTGTGGCAATTGGATGAGTCGATGTGTGTTTGGTTGCGTGTTGGCTGGTTTTGGGTGTGCGCTTGGTGCGTGGGTGTCGCATCTACCGGCCTTCCCCGATCGGAATTTGGAGATTTTTTATGTTCGATTGATGTGGTTAGTTTCGTGGATTGGTTTGATGTTGTTGTTTTCTTTGTTGTTGTGGTTGATATGGTTGATATTTTGGAATGGTGTGGACAATGGTTGTTGTCGTGGAGGTGGAGGTGTAGGTGCATGATGGTGGGACATGAACGAACATGCTTTTGGAACGGCAGGGTCGAGCGAGAGCTCACCCTGTCGGGAGTCGTAAACTGTGTTGGTTTGAGTATGTGGGGTTTTGAGCTTTTCCTGTGGATTTAATATATTGAATTGATTTGGATCGAGTGGTTTGTAAAACAACGCGGTTGCTGGTTTTAGATGTTATGAAGACACATAGAAATTTGGTTCTTTAATTTGTGCCCAGAATCTCCTGCAAGGGACATATGTTATCAAACTTGTTTGTTACGGTTTGGGTGGTAGATAATTATCTCCGTACCGATTGAGAATGTTACAAATGAGTGTATGCAATTTTTTAATTAGGTAGTGGAAGTTTAACGCTAGATCTTCACATGATATGCATTACATCATCATTTGATTATTATTTTACTATATTTTATTTGTTTCGGTGAACCTCTATCTTTATGTGTTTTTTAGTTTTTTCTTTTTTGTCGATTTTTTTTTATAGATTTCTGGATGAGATTTAACCTCCTATTTAGTTAAAGTTTCACTCACTACCGGTTAGAGCTATTTATCTTCCTACTAAGGGTTTTGTCCTTCATCTTTACGTTGTTTTTTATTATTGCATACTGAATTTGAATAAAAAGTCATTCATTTAAAAAAAAAAAATCTTTTAGATGTATGAGATTAAAATAGTGAACAAGTGTCGAAACTTTTACAGGAGTTTTGTTTGTCTTGATGAAATAGTGGGAGAGTGCTAATGACAACACATATCAAAATAAACCGTTAAAATGATTGTGTTTAACATTTCCATTATTTTATTGCTTCCTCTAGTGGCCTATTCTATGAACATTTCTTAAGAAGAATAAAGCTTGTTACAAATAAAAGTTAGACACAGTGAGAGAAATTTTCAAGTGAAATTTTAAATTTAAAAATACTCGTAATAAGCTCGTTGTAACTTGTAAAAGTCTAGCAAAAATGTAAAATGTTCTATTCCAGGTGGGAAAAAAAGGTTTATTTAAAATTTTAAAAAAAAAAGTAAAAATAACAACGAGCTTATTTGTCTATATATTTATTTAGGTGAAAGTTGAATAATCAAAATGGTGGCTTCGTTCGCTCCCATCCCATCGGCTGCGGGCCTGTGTTGTCGCCGGCATGTAATGGAGTCCTCTTCCGGATGTTTGACTTTTTATTTTATATTTAATTTAATTTTTAATAAAAAATTTTTTATTAAAAATAATTTTAAAAAATAGATAAATTTATTTAATATATATATATATTTATATAAATTATTTAATATATATTAATATATTAAAACAAATAAATTATAAATTAAATATTAAAAATAAAATATTATAATTTTTATGAGAGGGATGATTGACTAATGAGAAGCTTTAAATGCTCCCTCCCTCCTACTTTACTCTTCCTCTGCACCAACCCAACCGTCCGTTTTACTACCACTCCCACTCCCACTATTTCATTACATTACTCTTCAATTCATAGCTTTTTTTTTTCTTTAATTACCATTATTATTACTACTCCCAGTTTTCTTCTCCTTCACAATTCCTCTCTTCTTCTTCACCTTCTTTCTTTTGCAGCCTGGTGTCTAACTCATTACTCTCAAAACCCAGACATTTCTGTGTTTTTCTTGGCCACCTGGTTTCCTTCAATGAGTTTTGACTTCTTATTTAGCAAGAACATAGTAAGAGAAAGCTGATTCTAATTTCCTACTCCCAAGACCACCTCTTTTCTTGTTTTTCATTACACTACACTACACTACACTATTCCTCATCCTTTCTGCTGCTGACTTGTATCTCTTTGTAGTTTTGCTACTACCAACCAACCAACAACCAGCCGTTTCATTTCTAGTTTCTTTGGCTTTTCTCTTTTTTTATTCAATGGAAGCTTAGGTGGGTGGGAACAAGATGGTACTACTAAAGCTGTTTGCTTTCCTCCTCATTCTTCACTGTCTTGCGAATTCTCTCGAGACCTCGCTAAACGACGACGTCTTGGGGCTCATCGTCTTCAAAGCGGCTCTTCTAGACCCACACTCCAGACTCCAGTCCTGGAACCAAGACGACAATGACGCCTGCAACTGGGTCGGAGTCAAATGCGATCCGACAACAAACCGGGTCTCCGACCTCCGCCTCTCCGCCTTCTCGCTCTCGGGTCACGTCGGCCGGGGCCTCCTGCGCCTCCAGTTCCTCCAAAGTCTCGACCTTTCCGGCAACAACTTCACCGGGACTATAAATCCCGACATCTCTCAAATAACCACCTTGCAGACGGTTGATTTCAGTGGGAACAGTCTCTCTGGCTCGATCCCTGACGACTTTTTCTCGCAATGTTGGTCTCTAAAGTCAGTATCTTTTGCAGCAAACGGTCTTACTGGGGAAATCCCTGCTTCTCTCACCTCCTGTTCCTCCCTCCTGTCTCTTAATCTTTCGTCTAATCAGCTTTCTGGGAAGCTGCCTTCTGGAATTTGGCATTTGAAGAATCTTCAAGTGGTTGATCTCTCTGGTAATTTTCTCGAAGGAGACATTCCGGAGGGAATTGAGAATTTATATGCTCTGAGGGAGATTAATTTTTCTAGGAACAGACTATATGGGCATATCCCAGTGGATGTTGGGAGTTGTTCTTCACTGAAATCGATCGATTTTAGTGACAACTTGTTCTCCGGTAGCCTTCCTGATTCAATGCAGAAGCTGAGTTTGTGTAAGTTAGTTAAATTTGGTGGTAACTATTTGACTGGAGAGTTTCCTGCCTGGATCGGAGAAAATTTGGGAAGTCTGGAAAGTTTGGATCTTTCTGCTAATAATTTCTCTGGGGGAATACCAAATTCGATAGGAAATCTTCGGTTGTTGAAGGAGTTAAATCTGTCGATGAACCAGCTTACTGGGGAGTTGCCTGAATCTATGGCGAATAGCTGTAACCTTTTGGCTTTAGATGTCAGCCAGAATCAACTAAGAGGCAATGCCAATACTTGGATGTTCCAGGCAGGTCTGAAGACACAGTCACTTTCAGATAACAAGCTTCAAAGCAAACTTGAAGCTGGAAATGGCATTCAAGTGCTTGATTTGTCTTCAAATGAATTCTCTGGTGAGATTCCATCAGATATTGGGGGTCTCAGTAGCTTGGTGGTCTTGAATATTTCGAAGAACCATATATCTGGCTATATTCCAGCAAGCATTGGGGATCTGGAAGCAGCAGAAATCATTGATTTAAGCGACAACCTGTTGAATGGAAGCATTCCTTCTG
Organism: Daphne laureola; assembly: GCA_038382905.1. Classification (NCBI taxonomy): domain Eukaryota; kingdom Viridiplantae; phylum Streptophyta; class Magnoliopsida; order Malvales; family Thymelaeaceae; genus Daphne; species Daphne laureola. The sequence goes on from JBBYHH010500081.1 coordinate 7,155, forward strand.
AAATTGGAGGGGCTGTCTATCTCAGGGAATTGAGACTCAGAAATAACTTTTTATCTGGACACATTCCAGTCCAGGTGTTGAACTGCTCATCTTTAACATCCTTGTAAGTGCTCCTGTGCTTAATGGTTATCCTGCTGGCTTCAGTAACTCGTTTATGAACTGTGATTTAGTAATGTGGTTCAGGATTTAGTAATGTCGTTTATTTCCTTGCCTACTGTTTCTGGACGCAAATTAGAAATAAATCTTCTAAAATCAGAGGACGTTTAATTTCAATACCTGTTTTCCAATGACATTTGTCATCTCTTATGCTCTTCTGTTTGGATGTTCCAGAATTCTATCCCAGAACAATCTCTCTGGCACAATCCCTCCAGGCATTGTTAACTTGAGCAACCTCCAGTATGTAGACCTATCGATGAATAGCCTCACTGGGAGTCTACCCAAGGAGCTCACAAATCTTTCCCATCTGTTGTCATTTAATATCTCCCATAATCACCTAACCGGGGAACTTCCTGATGATGGTTTCTTCAACACCATCCCTCCATCATCCGTTTCCGATAATCCATCGCTTTGTGGTTCTGTTGTTAACCGTTCATGCCCGGCTGTTCATCCAAAGCCACTTGTACTCAACCCGAATTCATCTGACTCAATTGGTGACGCATCAGCAAATCATCGCCGAAAGAAAATTGTACTTAGCATATCCGCCCTCATTGCAATTGGTGCTGCAGCTTTCATTGCAGTTGGTGTTATAGCCATTACAGTCCTCAATGTACATGTCCGGTCTTCCATGTCGCGCGCAGCTGCAGCACTGACTATATCAGGTGGGGAAGATTTCAGCTGCTCCCCAACTAACGATCCGAACTATGGGAACCTTGTAATGTTTTCTGGCGATGCTGAATTTGTTGCTGGCACACAAGCACTGCTGAATAAGGACTGTGAAATAGGCCGTGGTGGTTTTGGGGTGGTTTATAAAACAGCTCTCAAAGATGGACATTCAGTTGCCATTAAGAAGTTAACTGTTTCTAGTTTGATAAAGTCCCAGGAGGAATTTGAAAAGGAGGTGAAGAAACTCGGTAAGATCAGGCACCAAAATCTCGTGGCACTTGAAGGCTATTATTGGACTCCATCCTTGCAACTCCTTATATATGAATTTGTACCGAATGGAAGCTTGTACAAGCTCCTGCATGATGATGATGTCAAGAGAACCAGTCTTTCGTGGCGACAAAGATTTCAGATCATTCTTGGAATGGCCAAGGCTATGGCCTATCTGCACAGGATGAACATAACTCATTATAATCTCAAATCAAGCAACGTGCTGATAGACGACAGTTCAGGGGAGGCCAAGGTGGGAGATTTCGGATTGGCAAAGCTGCTGCCAGCCCTAGACCGCTGTGTCTTAAGCAGCAAAATCCAGAGTGCTCTGGGTTACATGGCTCCTGAATTTGCGTGCAAAACGGTGAAAATAACAGAGAAATGTGATGTATATGGATTTGGGGTGTTGGTGTTAGAGGTTGTAACTGGGAAAAGGCCAGTGGAGTACATGGAGGATGACGTCGTAGTAGTGTGTGACATCGTGAGGGGTGCGCTTGAAGATGGCAGGGTGAATGAATGCGTAGACGGGAGATTACAGGGTAATTTCCCAGCAGAAGAGGTGATCCCGGTGATAAAGCTCGGCCTGATATGTGCATCTCAAGTTCCATCGAATCGGCCAGAGATGGAAGAAGTGGTCAACATATTGGAGTTGATTCAGTGCCCTTCTGAAGGCCAAGAGGAGTTGGAGTAAATGAAAGTAGTAGAAGCCCATAGAAACAAACACAAACAGAAATGTTTACCAGTGAAGGAGATTCCAGTTCATTTGGCGAAAGAATACAACAAGATGGGGTGCAATGCAATGCAACTGCACCCATGAAATTAGACTCCTTAAGAGTTAGGATTTTTTGCCTCATAATTATTTGTTCATTACTGCTGCTCGTTTTCGCTGTATCCTTTTCCTTCGCTTCATATGTTCAGTTGCATTCAGTTTCGTATGGACTACCATTTACTGGATTCTGTTCACCGGGGAATATAAAGTTCTGGTAGTTTTGAAGAACCTGTTTCTTTTACAGTCAGATGGAGTATTAGAATGTTGGCAGTTTATTCTTCTGAAGCTCTTGACAGGCATTAAAGGAGGGCCCTCAAACTGTAGAATTTATTTTCTGAGTTGATTTTGGTTCAGAAGTCTCAAGCCAAGCTAGCTGTTAAAGGAACTTCAGTGCATATATCTTAATTGTCAACCATCCTGATACAGGTCAGTGGCTCAAGTGATTGCAGGAATAATCATATCCAGAGTTCTGCATCTAATTTCATTCTCATTTCTGGAGCTGTAAAGCAAGAAAGGCAGCAGGGAGAAGAGTAAACTAAAGGGTGTTAGGCATTGTGTTTAATGATTCAAGGGGGTATAGGAGTATAATGCAGATGAAGAAGGGCTTATTCTTTGCTTTATTCACACTTCTAGGTTCTAAGCTTGAACATTGCTTTTGCTTTTGCTTTTGCTTTTGCTTTTGCTTTTTGGCTTTAGAATATTTGGCACCCTCATGAGTAACATGGTCAATGGTGGGCAGTGAAGGTAAATTATTAAATATATCAACCACCCAAATGCACACTTTGAAAAGTTGTGGGCATCATAAGAGCATGTAAATACACCTATGATATTGTCAACATTTTATGCTTATATTTCAAGTTTAATATAATATAGTGAGAGTGAAGGGAAGGGACCCACCAGAGGAAGCCTAATCAAATCCAAAGACACCATCATTCATCACAACTTATAACATGAGGGTCCTCTAAAACACTCCCATTCCATCCATCAACTATTTTATTAGTGCATGTCAATCATTCCATGTATTGCAATTCTTAGCCTTCATGCCACATGATCCACACTTCTTTTCCCTTTATGTGAAATTGCCAATACTAGGCATTGAGAAGAAGAAAAATGATAAAAGCCCTCCCATGTCTCTATCGTTTCACTCTTTACCAGTCATAATCCACTGAGCAGAACCAATGCTACTTAGTACTGTAAATGTATGTGTCTTCACGTCGCATTCACCAACGCACGCTTCTACTAGTATTAGTTAATGAAAAGAAGATGACAAGAATATCAGTATCCGGTAAAAGAGATCAGATTGATCATAAAAGCATCAGACTTTAACAAGGGTTTATAAGAATACATCTTCAGCTACCCCAGCAAACAAAATTGAGGGGTTTGCCCACAGTTACATCGAGACAAAATCTGAAGGCAAGAATGTGACATGAATTACAGTTTTAGGCACCCAACTTTCCTATTCCGTGTATGTTACTCCTCTACTTCACTAAAATGAAAGAATCAATTTAATTGAATGCCATACGATTCTGTAGATACTGCTAGTGAAAACCCTAATCATCCCAGTCATTTCCCCAGCCATCTTTGTTAGTAGACCTGGAGGTGAGGCCGTTCACAGAGATACTGCCAGCATGATGCACAGCAGGCGGTTTTACTGCATTTTCATCATCCCAATCATCATCCCAACCCTGGTCCCAACCATCTGCAGTTTCGACTTCAGTTGCAGAAACTGAATTAGGCAACCCCATTTCTAGTTCTTGATATGGGATTCCTCCTTCATGCCGTCTCCTACTCCTAAACTTGCAGCAAGCCCATGTGCATCCAAGAATCACGACTGTTCCAATCAACAAGTATGCACCATTGATGGGTGTCACTAGCTCACTGTATGATGGCATGCGAACAAAGAAGTTCCCTTCAGACGCTGGCACGTCCATGAGAAGCACACATTCCCCATTTCCAGCACTTAAAATGATTTCACTTGCTTTTGCAGCATCCCCAGACATAATCATCTGTACAGACAAGGAGCAAATTGATCATTTTTCTGAAGGATAGATCAAACAGCGAGTGAAGCTTTCTTGAACCCAGCTCACTGAAATCTAAATACACTTCTCAATGAATCCAAACTGCTGTTAGCTTTGGAACATGGTTGATTTCAGTTTTATATACTTCTTGCCATATTTGTACTTCAGGGGAAACTTCTTTTATTCGAAACTTAATCCATCAACAGAGAAGCTCAACTCAACTAAAGTTAAACCAATCAAGGTATCAGGTGAACATTGTAGAGATGACAAACACCATACAAGAAGCAGAAGGGGCAAAAGCTACTTTTGCTCCTTTATTTGCTGCCCTATCTGTTTTTGGTTCATGGAAAAGACATAGGTCAAGAGAACTTCAAAATCCTCACATGACCAGAGAGCAAAAATGTACCAATTAAAACCGGAAAACAAGGATACCATCAATTATGATTGAACCAATGGCCTCCATGATCCCTAACCCAAACAGTATAAAGTTTGTTTCTTTAACGAGAAAAACAAAATTCTCACTCAACTGATAAAAATTTGACTCCATAATAACTGAGTTGGCACTTTCTATCCCCCCCCCCCCCCCTAATTTAAGTTTCATATAAAGTAACAAAAGAAAAACTGATTAAACTACAGTAATTCTACTCTGTTTCACAATAGTTTGAAAAGGGTGTTTTTCAGAGTTTTCATGTTAATGTTCTTTTCAATTAGTTTAATCAATTTGTCCCTCGAAAACTTCAGTTCTTATCAGATATAAAAGGTTATTGTAACAAAACATCTTACATAAACTCTTTGTTGGGTAAGGCCAGTTCCCAAAAAACATGTGCGTAACTAGCCTACCCAGAAGTAGACAACTGACATGTCCACAGGAAATCCTATTGGCCACTACGAATAAGTAGCAACGGGCTACTGTTTGCAACCTTTGAGAAAAATGAAATTCTAACAAAGGATACTAATTGAAACTGGATTCGGCAGACGAACAGCAATTTTCATAAAGTTCCAGCCAGACCAGCATGCAAACAGGTCCCTAAGCTACTCAACAAGCAGCAGACCTCAGCAGTTTTTGAGAGATCATCATCATCAAAGTCAAAGCCAAACAACACCTTCATCCCAACTATGCTGACGTTGGTGGTATGGAGTTTATAGTGTCAATTAATTGTCAAAATTTAACACTATAAATTGATGCAAAATCATGGTGGCAAAGTTTGGATAGACATCATGGGCCAAAATCCAAATGCATCCTGCTGCTTTTGATTAATTAAAAAGCCTCTCTTTCTTTATTAAAACTAACCTAACCTAGGCGTAAATGCATCCTGTAGTTACTCTACCCTACGAGATAGTTCACTTGTTAGAATCATTCTTCATAAATTTTCCAAAAGCTAGGGATCCTGAATCCAGGATTTGGTTTTTTGTAAGAAAAGGTGTATTAAAAGGCACACAAAAAGAAAACAAAATCCATCAAATAAAATCAGTTACGTTTTTCTTTTGGGACAATCTCAGGAAATTTTAAAATTAAATTTCAAATAAAAAAACTTTTCACACCAACTTTACTTTGTTAACCCCAATTTCCTATCACTCGAAAAGTTACTTTGGTCTTATATACTTTTTTTTTTCTTTCAATTTGTTACCCTCCAGTCAAGAGCATTCCTTAATCTCCACACTAGGTTAAATCTATCTAATTTCCTGGGATGGAGGGAGTAGTGGGAAATATAATTCGAAGCATCTTAAAAAAACCTATCATAATGGGATTTTTTCTCATTATTCCTTCACAAGAAGTTGTCTCAAGAAAGGACATCATTGCTGCTTTTGCATGAATTCAAAGTGTTCACATAAGTTTTAAAAAAGTGAGTAAATGATATTAACAACTACACACCACCAAAGTTTATCGCATTGAAAATCCAAGTGCTATAATATGTGAGTTCCCCTTAAGTTTCAGGACTTTTAGGTTAAGCTGCAAGTTAGCAAAGAAACATACCGTTTCTACTCCATTTTGTTCTATCTTTAGCTGCTTCAGTGGATAATATGTGCGTTCCCCTGTAGTTGTGATTCGGAGATCAACCAATAAAGTTTGTTCACCTTCATTTTGAACAACTAACTCTTTGGACCCTGATACATGGAACTAAAGATTAGCAACAATACTCTCAAAACTTATTTTGGATAGTAATTAATTCTTAATTAAGAGATAACAACGCTTTAAAAAAGGGATAGAAAAAGGATTCTTAGCATTAAAAATCAGCAGTGAGTGACCAAGAATTTCTCTTACATTTGCTTCCTTTTCATCTCTCTTGTCATCTGCTCTCATTATTGGCTTTAGGCTCAAAGTGTTATTACATCTTTACAACCCACATACAATTATGGAGGATTGCAGATTTGACTCTAGGAACATGATGCAGGAGAATTCATTTCTTGGAACAGGATAGATACACCAGACTTTACTGTAAATAATCCTTTCTCGTTTCGTGTTCATTACAAAACTCAGCTAATCAACAGGGTTGCTGCCACCTGTTTGCATGAGTGCTCACACTTTTAACATCAACCTCTCACATTCAAGGGGCCAAAAACTTAAAAAAGTAGCAAGACCATCTTCCTGCACTATATTATAGCCCAGTAGCCCTTGCATGCTTGTGCTTCACAGTTTAATCCACGTGAATGCAAATTGCACATGGTTCTTCTAAAGAAAAAAGTGACTCTAGAACTTTAGAGAGGCGTGCAATATAGATGGTGTGTTTGAATACCACTTCTCAACTTGTCAATAGAATTCAAATCAATAACTGAACAGAAAGAGATAAGATGTGTTTGGAAACAATGCAACTACAAACTATGTTTCTTCTTTTCATGTATGATTTTTGTTGTTTTAATAGGGTAGGGGGGTAATGCATATAATGAAAAGAAAAAGAAAAAATGATAACTGGAAGTGAGAACCTTAGAGCTTTACACAGATAGGATCGAGTGAACATATAATGACCGCCTCACTTCAACAACTGTTCAGCTGGGCAAACCAGAACAGAATAAAAGGTAACTCAATATTTTGCACAGTTGAATAGAAAAGGATCATTATTTCAGACTTGAAGTTTTGTTTCTCCTGTTCCTTTCTGTTCTGGTAGCCCTAACAGTCACTATTCAGGTTTATAGTAATCCAGCTGCGTTTTGCATGAACTACCAAAGAAGAAAATGAAGTAACAAATAAATGTCAGAGCAAAACAACAGAGTGATGAACCACAAGAGTAAAGCTGTTGAAGCTGTCATCTCTGCAGTTTGCTATCAAATTGAAGTTAGTTGTTAGTTTGGACTACATATTCCGACTCGTATTTTTATAAGGTGGTTTTTTGGTTTTCTTCAGGATGTCCGGGCCCTTGAGTTTTATAGCGTCCAGGCCTTAAGACCTGATATCACTTTTGGTTTCTGGCTTAGCTGGGCATAAAGGATTTTTCGTGGGCCGATTCTTTATCCCCATTGTAGCTGTAGTGAAATAGGCATCTAGTTATAAGAAGCTGATACAGAAAAGAAAAGAAAAGTTTCTTCAAACACTGTGAAATAGAGGTTCCCCATAATCTCAACTTAGACACACGGGTATAAATTTAGGCTTCATTCTTACAAGGAACACAGAAGGGTGGAAACAAGACCAAAACAATTGGTAGTTGATTCATTGGTAGTTGATTCATTGGTACAATGATGCTGGAGAGGCAGGAGAGCGTAACAGAAATGACTAACCACAGGACTATATTTTCATTCTTTTAATTCTTTTAAGTTTATGGTGTAAGACAGTTGAAGACAACTTGCATAAGCCTGGTAACTGAAGGGGTACACTATAAACTATTTACAGTCCCAAGTTTCAAACTTTATTAACAGATCCAAAAGTGCAACAATTATTTTACATTAAAAAAAAAAAACAGTGTCCATTTTCTCAAAACTATGGATTAAAATATATATAAAGAGACTCTTTGGAATTAAGAATCTATGAATAGAATCACAGGAAAGCACTTGTAGAACAATAACACAGTGTAACAACCAAGAATTGTCAATCAAGATGAAAGCAGATATGATCAAAGGTAACGAATTACCATTGTTCAAACTTCTTATGCAAGCGACCAATGAATTCTGAACACTGCACGGATCAGGGACGCCTTCACAGTTTCGGCCAATGCTGGGCTGTGAACTAACCTTATCTTTACCACCCTTCCGATCATCATCCCCGTTACCATGAGATGGTGGAGCAGTTGGCCTTGTACTGTCCGTTTTATTCTCCAAAACTGCAGGGTTCTGGGGAGTGGCCACGGATGTTTCATTCCACTGCTTCGAACTGTTTTGCTTCTCCTTCGCATTTTGAGGCGGCGGGGCTACTGAAACCGTCTTATCTGAAGCCTTGGGACCCGACTTGGACGATTTATTACCAGATCCTTCTGGACTATTCGAGGAAGGACCTGCTCTGTTGCTGACAATCACGGGGCTTGCCCGCGGAGAAACCTGTAGAGTGAAACATCGCTCAAAACTAAACCCACGATACAAACAAAGCAGGAAGGAATTGATGATGAGATGTATGAGTGAAGGAGGGGTACGTGGTTTTGCGTGGCTGCGTCATTTCGATTAACAGCTTCACGGAAGAATTTCACAATCCCACCACCAATCGAAGTCGCAGTGGAAACATGGAAGAGGAGGAGAATCGACAGTAAAAGTGCTGCGATTCCATTTCTGTCCATCAGAGAAAATCAAAAAACATGTGGTCGCCGTATTCGTCGATGAGATCTGGGCATAGGACGAAGCATGGAGAAGAAGATAAGAGAGTTTCAACGAGACCAGAGAAAGGATAAATATTGAAGGTGGGGAAGAAGGTTTCCAGGTCTGATTGACTGACTTCAAGCAGATTCAAATCTTGGGCGAGATGAATTTCTCAGAAGTCACCTCTGGATGTTTTCTAGCGGAGCATATTTTGTTTTCCCGGGAAGGAGGAATAAATCATGGGGGCTGGACTTGGGCCACTAATGGTGACAAATAACGACTCCAATTGGGCCTGGTTCACCAGGCTATTTACGTTTCTTTCACTAAACACAATGAATATATATATAGTAAATGTGAGTGTCCAAAACAATCTGAGAAAGAATATAGTCACGGGTGGGTAATGATGGCAATTATCACACCAAAAATTTGGGTAAAATAGAGGTATAATATTACTCCCTATGTCCCTAAATTTTTGAAGCATTTTTTTTTATTATTTTCACAGTATTTAATCTACAATTTAGTTTTATAAAGTCATAAATATGTGAAGTTAAATGACATATACATTTCTCATAATTTACAATCTAATCTTTCTAGATATATTTTTATTTATTTAATTTTTACTGTTTTTTTTAATTAAATTTTAAGTCAAACACTGCAACTTGAAACAATAAAAGAAACGTTTCAAAAATTTAGGAACAGAGAGAGTATAACATATGTGAGATGATATTTATCACCTAGGTGACCTAGTAAGGAAAAGACATTAACACCCTTCTTTATAAACTTAAGTGAAAAGCTATGGGCAGAGATATTTAAGTAAATGTATAATAGAATGGGTTTGGACTTCAGATAAATGGGTTGTTGGGCTAGTAGGTGATAAATCACCTAGGTGACTAATATAAGAACTCATAACATATACATTTAAATACTCATTGATTTGGGCTGAATAAAAGAAATCACGAATGTCTAGGGTTTTAGGCCAGTGTCGCCACCACCAAGCTCGTTGCGTCAACGATGCCCTCTCCTCTCCCAGCGGTGAGCTCGGGTTTTTGGCGTCTGATGTTGCTTTGTCTCAAGGTGGTCTGCACCGGCCTTGCTTACCCAGGCATCACCGACGCCTATGGCGTTTCTATCTGGCCGGAATTCATCTCGGACCTTTACCGTCGTCCCAGGGGCAGGTTCGCGATTGCTAGCCGGCCTCGCACGATGGTTTGCGCTTTCTGGGCGGTTGTGGCTAGCGATTCTCGTCTCAAGGTTCCCATTGGAGAAGCGGGCTCAACATTGATCGGTTAACTGGTAACGTCGGTGTTTGTCGTTGGCCATTGAGGAGTCGTTAATTGGCCTGGGCAAGCTATAGAAGAGGGGTGGATTGGTTTGGTGGTGTTCTTGGGTGTTCGGATGGTGGTTTAGTTAGGGTGTTTTGGGGACGGTTAGGATTTTCGTGACCAGACCTATCAGCAGCGGGTTCGGATGAAGTCTTGGTGGGTTATGGTCTATTCTTGGTGGCTGGGGTAAAGCTGAAATTGTCTACCAATAAAGAGGGATTGGTGGTTGGGAGTGGTGGTCGAAAGAGGGCCCGTGTGGGTGTTCACAGTGAGCCAGACAAGGAGCGAAACTGCTCCCTGCCCAGCTCCATGAGTAGTATCGCCGCGGGTAGCTGGGGTGTTAAGCCCGACCCAATTACTTGCTATTTGTTCTGGATTTGGATGGCTCGATAGTTAGGGTGGCTTTGCTGGTTTGTGATGACGTCTTTAGAGGTGTGGTTCTTTGTATGCTTGTGCTTTCCAGGTTTTCTTATAGAGAATAGACTCTTTCGGACACGTTTTATGTGGGTACAATGGAGGAGGACGGAAGTCTCGAGCGGTTTTGCGGATGCTACGGATGAATCCTTGTATGAAGCCATGAGGCATTTTGAAAGAACTTGCAAACAAATGCGTCACCTGGGATGTTACATCACTTATTGGTTCTCTTATATTTTATGTCTGGTGAATCAGTTTTCTTTTATTATTGTCCTTCGTAATTTGCTATGTTTGGAACTTAATTTCCCATTAGCCTTAAGCTTATGGGTTGGTAGGTTTTCTTGTTCAAAAGTTTTATCTCTCATTGGCCTTAAGTTGATGAGAGTTTATGATTATTGTTCGTTACCTACTAAGAGCACTAGTAATTTTCAGGAAAATATTCATGATTAGGTTGTTTATCCAACCTTAGGTTGTTCGTCCTTGAATGAATAGACATTTCTACTAATAAAAAAAAAAAATACTCAGTGATTTATTTGTTATGCCCACACTAAAAAAAGATTATACTCCCTCAATCCACAAAAGATTGTATAATTTATTTTGACAGTTTCACTACATTTAATCTATGATTTATTTTTATATATTTTTAAATATTGAAAATTAGAAAATTTATTTGAGAACCATAATTTGATATCTAAATTTTCTAAATATATATTTTCTTAATCTTTTTCCACTATTTATTTTTATTAAAAACTGAGTTAAACAATGAATATTGAAATAATAAAGTCAAACGATATACCCCCTCCGTTTCAGAATTATTAAAACGTTTTTTTTATATAACGTGACCCAGTGAGCTAATTGTGCATCTTTATGCAACAAGAGCAACTTAAAAGCATGCAGCTCTGGAAGAAGTTTGTTGGATTATACCATGAACAAGTTGGACAACTAGGAATATACATAGATAGAATTTTGGAACAATACGAATGGCTTTCAAATCTGTAACGATATAAAGGTCTACCGCAATGGTTATGGCGTAAGGAACAAGGCTCGTAGGAGAAGTGGTAGAATAAGAACATTTCTAAAAGACTCTTCATTTTTTTGATATGTTCATTTTTAAAGAGTTTTAAGTATTTTTTTGGTCCAACAGTTTCTCCATTTCATTTTTTAAAATGGAGAAAGGGAGAAAAAAATGAGAGTTTTCTTCAAATTTAAAACATTTTGTTGGATTTGTTGTGATCAAATATTTGAAGACAGAAAAGGTGAATATTATTGTATATTGGGAAAGTAAAATAATGGAGCCCAATGAGTGGTAGATATTTCAATGACTATCTCGTGATTGGGTAGTAAAATTGAATTTTTTACCCACCATTCCAACTCCAAGCAAGCATTGAAATGAACAATTTAATGAGCTTTTCCATTTCCCGATATCAATATGAAATGAACTTCCAAATTCTCATGGGAAGAGAAGGAAGTTTCAATTTCAAGTCCTGACTTTCCAGTTTCTTTCCAATACAGAGAAGAGAAGAGAAGAGAAGAGAAGTGATACCTTGCTTTGCTCTTTTGCCAAGTGAGACAAGACAAGGTGTCCTTTAAGCCACCCCCAAAGCAGAAAGAAGACCGACAGACACACTCTTAACTTAACTCTCACAGCTAAGGTAACTCAACATATATTGATTCAGTGGATGGAGAAACCATGGGACGAACAGAACACATCAGAGAAGCAAACCATGGATGATATCACTCTGGTTCTCAGAAGTTTCGGGGACGAACACAGCACTCTTTTGGACCGCTTCGAGAGGCTCTCTTTCGAGGTGCAAATGAACCAGGCGATTCTGGGCAGGAGTATGTCCGCACCCGGCGTAGCTTGGACCCATCTCCCGGCGCCACCGCCATTGGTGCAGCAGCCCGTCCACCAGGGCCGCCGCGTCTCTGGGTTCAACAAGGTTATCAAGAAGTTGCTCAAGCCCTTCCTCTTCGGGAAGAAGCGTGGCAAAGATACTACTGATGCCAAAATACAAGCTCCTCAATTTAAGAATTCCAAATCCCGAAAGCTGGCCAGTGCATCTCTCAGATTTTG
>JBBYHH010500082.1:0-11119 GCA_038382905.1 Daphne laureola
TCCGATGCTTAAGTCAGTAGTGTTTTGTGGAAAGAGAATGCACCAAGATCTAGGCAGAGTGAATAGTTACCTTAAATATTGGAATGATGTAAGCTTATATAGTCTAGTCTAATAGAGTGGCACATCCGTAATATTCTGAGGGGAAAGAGGCAGTTGGGTGTCAGATGACACGTGGCATGTATCCTGGACGCATGTCCTCGGGTTAATAAAGTACTGAGGGCGTGGCTTTGGGTTGAGCCTTATTGGTGTTCGGGTACGATGCCCTCAGATGTTTTAAATAGGTCATCTTTCCTGGGCTTCTGACTCAAGCGTTCTTTGGGTATACGAGCCTGTTTTGGGCCTTGGATTCTTGGTTTGAGCCTATCGGATATCAATACCACGCACAAAAAATGCCGAAGTGGATTCCCTGGCCCGGCTGGCCGCAGGAACCAGCTAGCTCAAGGAAGTTTATATTAAGGACCTCCAACAACCCTTCATCGATTGGGAATTCCTTGGGGTAATCTATGAGGAAGTAGACTGGCGATCCCTAATAGCAGAATACCTGGAAAATGGAATCCTGCCGGAGAACTCATGAAAGGTGCACAAACTAAAAGAACGTGCCTCACGGTACCACCTAACGCCCTCGGGGGAGCTGTATCGGAAACCTTTTGGGTATGAGTTCTACGCCAAGTGCCTCGGAGAACTCGAGGCAATGACTGCGATAGAAGAAACTCATGAAGGAGTCTGCACCAACCACCAAAGCCCCTGCGCTACATTACAAAGTCTAAGGCGGGCTTGGTACTTCTGGCCCACCATGAAGAGAGATACAAAAGAATTTGTCAGAAAATGCGATCGATGTCGATCGTAGCACCATGGCCCTTCTCCAAATAAGGGTTGGATATACTAGGACCCTTCCCCATGACACCAAGGAGACATAAGTTTATCCTGGTCACCGTGGAATATTTCAAAAGATGAATCTAGGCCCGCACCCTCTACAACATCAGGCAAGATGACGTGATTGAGATGATATTTGATGATATAATATGTCGATTCGACATCATCAGATAGATAGTCAAAGATTAGGGAAAACAATTCACTGGAGAATGTTTCAAGGCCTTTTTGCATGGCTTCAACATTAGGCACTACACAACAGCATTAGCCCACCCCCAGAGTAATGTCCTGGTCAAAGCTGCAAACAAAGTAGTCAAACAAGCATTGAACAAAAAATTAGAAGAGGCAAAGGGAACGTGGGCCGACTTGCTCCCCGAGGTACTATGGGCTATGCGAACCACTCCAAGGGAGTCCACCGGGAACACCCCATTCGTGTTAACTTATAGAATGGATGATATGGTTCCAATCGAGGTGACCATCCCCTCCCTGAGGGTAACCAACTTCTCTGAACAAGAGAGTGGAGAGGAGAGGATAAACAGCCTCTCCACCTTGGAGGAAACATGGGAAGAATCAGAAAAGAAGAGTCCTGCCTACCAGGTAAGGATAAAACGATACTACGACGCAATTTCAAGAGGGAGATCTTGTACTGAGGAAGAGAGCCACTACCCAACACAACCGCGACCAAGGTAAATGCACAATAAATTGGGAAGGGCCATACTTGGTCATGTAGGACCTTGGGAAAAGGGCATATAAGTTAGGAAAACCCGATGGAAGGATGAACGACAAAGTCTGGAATGCTGAGTGCCTAAGAATATACTTTACTTAGAGCTAATTTGTCTTAACAAATGTCGAGACCCGAGAATGAACTTGTATCAATCTATGATTAAACACAAATGAAGTTTAAACGCGGTAGCATTAAAAAACAGTTGTATCTAAAGAGAAAAAGTAGAACAATAACAACTACGATGAACAATCTAACAAGTACACGAATTTAGCAATGTGAAGTATTAACGAGGCCCTCAGAAGCCGGTGAGACAACATCACCTCCTTATTCACCGGTGCTATAATCGTAATCATCATTGTAGAAGGGCGAGTCAGGAGGAACATGAAGAACGGGTTGGCTAGCTATAGCTTGATCCCAGTTAGGAAGAAGAGTTAGTGTCTCCAAGTTGAACCTGAGATACAAGTTATTGAGTACAGTCATAGCATCCTCAACGACCATCTAATACTTCTTTCCAGTGTCAGCGGCCTGCATATCCACAAACTCCTGATGCTTAAGGAAGTCTGACTTCGCACTCTCGAGCTGAGTTGGAAGGCCATCTTTCAGCTTCGCCTCTATGACCTTGGCCCGGATGCATTCCTTCAGCATCTCAGCCCCTAATTTTTCCACGGCTTTATCATTATCTTTTTTTACACTCCTCTAAGTCCCTTCTAATTCGACCCAACTCAGAGGAAAATTCTTTCGCTTCATCCTCGATGCGTAGAGCCCTCACCCGGTCCCCCTCTTGAGAGGCGATATCCTACCTCAAACCCCCAGTAGAGAGAGAGATCTGCAAAACAAACGCATTCAATCAGTGAAATATGATAAATAGATGCATCAAGTAAAACAAGTATAAAAGTGGAAAACTCACCCAGTATTGGCTCTTGTGGAGTGATTGGAAGAGCTCTAATTGGGTCAGTTGAGTAGCCTTCAAGGCCTGAACATCCTTAAGAGCTACCATAGCCTTCCAACAAAGCCTCAAGGCATCAGAGCTAATCAATACTGACCCCGCGCTATATGAGCCAACCTCAAATAGTTTCTCATGAATAAGGAGAATCAAGTCCCATGGTTTGGGATCACTAACGGGATGAACCATCAAATCCAATGGCAGAGAAGAGCTCCCCTGACCATCCCCCAGCTAAACGTCCCTCGGTGGGGAAGAACCCACCGGGTGACATTCAAGAGGAACGATGCTTTCTTGATTCTTGGGGCATGAAGTTCAGTTCAGTGGACGAGGCTCTGACTCTGTCTCACTACCGCCAACATCAACTAGAAACCTCTCATCTAAAAAGGAAGCGAAGCCATACACCTCTCGAAGCTTACTCAGACTCTTAACCCCTATAGTAGGTCATTCCGATTCGGCAGCCCAGACACCCTTGCTCGTCCTAGGATGCGAATTTTTAGGGCGCATGGTTATAGGGGCAGCCATAGCTTGTTCCACTGCGAAGATTTTAGCTACGTCAAGGTTATAGGGGCAGCCATGGTTATAGTAACATCTAGAGCTATGAGAATAATTAGAGGAAACATTTAGGCGATAAACTGCAAATGATCTGAAAATTAGTTTGGTGATAGTGATGATTGATGAAGATGGAACAGAGATATCTGAGATGAGGAAGGTGAGTTTTTTTAATTATTATTGTGAGTTGGTCCACTTAAATATAAGGTTTGGTCAATTTGATCCTTATTCTCTTGAGTCTTTCAATTGTAGCACTCAATATGTTGTTCGAGTGTAACGAGCTTCGAGCCGAGCTTGAACCTGTCACGAGCTGAGCTCGAGCCGAGAAAATCTAGGGCGATCAAATTCAAGGTGAGCTTAATTTTCACGAGCTCGAGCTCGAGCTTGC
Source organism: Daphne laureola (assembly GCA_038382905.1). NCBI lineage: Eukaryota > Viridiplantae > Streptophyta > Magnoliopsida > Malvales > Thymelaeaceae > Daphne > Daphne laureola. The sequence continues at coordinate 3,475 of JBBYHH010500082.1, forward strand.
CAGGCTTAGGCTCGCCTCGGCTTGTTCTCACCCCTACGTTTAACAGACCTAAAGGATACCATACTGTCTGAGGCCACTCCCTGTGGGAGTACCAGCACTGTCACTCAGGTGACCCCCGGGGACACGCCCCAGACCACATTGCCCCTACCCACCGTCTCGGAGATCGCCATTGCGGCCCAATCCACTAGTACCACAACAAGTTCTGGGGTCGCTCCTGATAACCTCACTGCCGAATTCTCACTCAATGCCTCTAGGCCACCCACTGGGTAAGAAATCTACCTCAATAGCGAGCCCTATGCCAATGCCACTAAATACAAACTAATCGATATCAGAATCTACTGTACATGTTCATATCTAACATGACTACGCCGACTCATGGCCTCTCGAGCTTTCCATAATAGAAACCTATGATAATAGGTCTCGTGCAAAGCATACCTCCATAGTTCTACATGCCACTCTCTAGGTTACCTAACTTGGGTGTATTCGCGACTTCATCGATGGTAACAGCCACATTGGCCTACCATGACCAACTGCAACAACTTAAGAGCTAACTCACCCACATCCAGGTATAGCAGACCGTGCCTACCCCTCCCACCCCAGAGGCTCGGCCCCATCTTAAGGCATGACTCCCCGACCTGCACCAATACGATGGGTCCACCGACCCAGAGGACCATGCTCAAGTGTTTGAAGATAAGATGCAGTGGATCATGTATAATGATGTAGCCCTCATCAGGGCCTTCCCTTAGAGCCTTAGGGGGTGGCTCGAACATACGCTCAGGTCGCCTCGGGACCCACTACAACCTGGGCTCAATTAAAGAAAATGTTCATCAGTCAATACCTAGGCAAGAAAAGAATACAGAGAAATTCACTTGGGTTGAGGGATGTGGCGCAAGATCGCTAGGAAACTATGAGAAAATACATCAATCGTTTTAACAACAGGCTTGTACAATTGGTCGATGTCTCGGAAGAGGTGGCCACTTACGCTGTCGCGGTAAGAGTGAATGCCTCCACACCTTTCAGGCGAGATGTGGCGGCGCGCGCACCCTGGACACTATAAGAGTTCTATGAGAGAGCCGAACCATTTATTAACTTGGAGGACAACCTACTGACACAAAAAGCAGATAACCAAATCCAAAATGATAACAAGGCTCAATGCCAAAAAATGGAGGGAGGAAAATATAGAAACTCTCGGCGAACAACCCAATGCCGCGAGACTCCGTGCAGATCGGGCAAGCCCTTTACCCCGAGGTACTACAACACAAATGTGTTCATCCCATTGAATGGTTCAAGAGAACAAATCCTTGCGGTGATAGAGAGATTGCCTGGGTTGTAAAACTTCATCAGATGAAAGATCCTCCCGAGCAACGAAACCGCTGATTATACTGGAAGTATCACCGCAACCACGACCACCTCATGAACACTACCATGAACTGTGTTGCCTAATCGAGGATTTGATACAACAGGGAAAGCTTCCACAATTTTTCAAACCTTCCTCACCCCAACCCGCTCTTAAGAATGAGGAACCAAATGCATCACGCCCAAGGGAGGTGGGCATGAGGAAAGATAAACGCCCTATAATTCATATGATCCTCAATCACTCGGATGAGCGGGATAAACCGATGCACCTGAATAACATATATGATGACCTCAAGTTCGCTCCTATCACATTTAGGAATGCTGTGGGTCAGGAAGAAATGCAGCCACACCGGAACCCCATCACTCTCAAAGTAGAGATAGCAGGTAATCAGGTCAAGAGAATCCTGGTTGATACTGGGGCGCAACTTGATGTCCTATTTAGTCATGCCTTCCGCCTCATGAGTGAGGAAATCCAGAACTCACTTTGTAAGACTTCAGCTACAGTCTGCGGCCCAAACAATCACCCCATCATAGTCCTAGAGATAGTGAACCTCTCGGTGACCATCAACCAGAGTTTGGATGACCCTAACGCTCTAACAGTCTAGACAGAAGTAAACTTTAAGGTAATAAAGTCTCTCAGTCCCTACAACACTATCTTGGGCATGCACACTCAATCAACTCTCGACCTCTATTTCATAACCAAGGCGAGTGAGGTCCAGCTCCAAACCTCCAAAAGGCCAATCGTCATACACACCCGGCCTCCGAATGATGAATCCTTCCTGACCCAATTGGTAAATCAACTCAAAAAGTTTCATGGCTATCTGTCTCCTCTCGATTTAATTGATCTTTCGACCGATAATTTCGATCTCAAGGATGAAGAACATTGTTAAGATAATCACTAACATAATATTAATTCATTAAGTTAAGATACGAAGAATGTACCTTGCACCATGGTCGATCTTTAAGCCTCGAGATTATCCTTCTCGGAACCTGTAGAAGTCCAATTTAGTGATCAGTCCTCAGGTTCATCAAAGGTCGGCTCTTGAGTATTTTGGGTTCACTTGTCTTTACTAAGAGGGAGAGTTCCTTATTTATAGGGCATCATGGTGCCTCTTGTTTGGTACAGGGTGTACAAGAGAAGGATGTGTGGCGTGATGGGAAAGGAGGATTCGTGGGATGAGAGACACGTGGAAGGGATCAAAAAGTGACTTCTTGGTCCTTCTTAGGAGCCTTCCTCTCGGAAGAATGTCCGAGAATGACGGGTTATCAAAGAGAAGGGAATCATGGCACGAGTGCCACAACACGTTGAAGACCTCGGCCGCCGAGGTCCTAGGGGACGCAAGGTCTTGTCGGGATGGGCCCCACCATTTTCCCCCTGATATGTTGGGACCGTTAGTCATCAACGGTCGAGATGTTTCATAGTTCCCAACGCTTCGCCAGTTCGCAATTAATATTTAACGACTCTGCTGCCACGTGTCGCGTGACCAGTGGGTTACCGGGTGAAATGATCGGTCGCGTGGCGATAGCTGGCACGACCATTCTAGTTCCCCCCCAAGACACTGTAAATAGCGAGTTTATCCATATGCGTTTCTCTCATTACTCCTTAAAGGCTACTGCTCTGAGAACTATTAGCCACCGTGAAGAGACGAAGCTTGTTCATGACTCCGCCTTCGCAGAGGTATGCATTCCTTCTTTTCTCTTCTTTCTTCAGTTGGGTCTAACGTAAGGTCTTCTCCGGATGGTGAGGTTAATGGGGAGTTTGTCTCGGTGGATTTCCTCGATGACCCTCTATCCCAGGATCTCAGGATGGCTCAAAACTGAGGAAAACTTCCAATTGATTCTACAGACCGCCACAATGAGCCACCCAGCAAGAGGCGGCAATGAGAGGTGTTTGAATCGGGATCTGAAGTGCCTCGAGAAAAGTATAAGAACCCCGAGGAGGTTGTTCCTTGGATCGGAGAGTCAGCCCTATCCCGATGGCGGAGAGATTATCACATCCCGACCCCGCGTCTCCCTTTGGTTCTGGTCAATGCGGGTCAGTTTCTTCCGTAACAGACTCCGGGGAGGCTACCCATTCTGCGGGGGTCGATTCAAGTGAGCAAAGTCTCCCTTTCCATGCATCCCCATTGGCCGCGGTAAGTCCTTGTCGATAAATTAACCCCGTTTATAATCTTTTTATTTCAGACGATTCTTCCGGACCAAGTATCGACTCTCGGGAGATGGAGATTCTCATGTTGAAGCACCCATCTGAGAGACCGGTTGGGAGGAAGCATTCAAGGCAACCCCCTCGGGCAAGGCCGACTTCTCAACAGCCGAAGGCCCATCCCACCGGTTTGGGCAAGAGACTCAAGACGACAGAGACGGTGAAGGAGCGACATGAGGCCACGACCATCTCGAAGAACACTCCCATCGGGGGAGCTGACGATGAGGTCCGCGAGGTGAATCCTCTCCATACTTGCGAGGGGCTGGGAAGCTCTACTGGGCCACCTCATCGGAAGTCCCGGGCGCTGGTGTCCTTGAGGAAAGTCAGGGACATCATATTCTTAGCCATCAAGGTCTTGGTGTCCTTGAGGAAGGTCAGGGACATCGTATCCTCGATCGACAGGCTGGTTAGGTTGCCTTGGAAGGAGCCGTCCTATTCCAGGATTTTGATGCGGTACAATCCACCAAGCCGATGCTAGCGAAATTGGCCGCAGTGATGACGAGGAACGTGTACACGGTATGTCCTTACACCTTTTTCTTTTTTACTATTGTTCTTTTCTTTTCGCATCTCGGTGCTAACGAAGTTATATTGCTCGACTAACTTTCATGGTGTTTCTTTGTAGTCCAACCTCATTATTGCTGAGATTGCATCTTGGGCAGAAGATGCCGCTACCGCTATGGGGCAAGAAGCCGTGGACATCAAACTCCTCGTCCTTCGTCAAAGGCTGAAGGACTCCCAGAATGAGGTCTATGAGGCAAATCAGGCAGCCGAGAAAACCAACACCAATGTGGAGGGTCTGCAGACTGTGGTGACAGAGGGACTGTCCGACGAGGAAGGTCTGAAAGCCTAGGTAAAAGCCCTGAAACATCAAGCAAAGACTGTCGGTGCCCAAGCTATCAAAGATCACTTGAAGTCTGAGCCGTACTTGAAGGCCCGGGCCACCGGGAATGCTAAGAAGTACTTGGTAGGCTGGGATGACGCCCTTGAAGTCATGCAGTCCCTTTATCATGGCCTCAACCTATACCCGATATTCATGCTGCCGCATAAGGACATTGCAGCTGCTTTTCGTGCTCCGACACACATTCCTCAAGACTCATTGTTGTACAACGAAGTTTATGACTACTCGAAGGACGAGGATTTTGGGGAGGAGCTCATGAACGGCGATCCAAAGGCTCCCGAGGTTCCCAATGTTCCCGAGGCCCGTTAGAATTTTGTTTACACCGCTCTTTGTGACTTATTCGCCTTTTGGCGTGTATGCTTTTTAAGATGATGTCGTTAATTGTTCTGCGATAGCATTTATTTGAAATTTCCATTCTCTTAATCATTAATATCTTTTCATTCTTAATTTTGCAGGGATCGTAGCTCGGATACATAGACTTATATTTATCAAGCTACGAATAATAGAGTCAGAGACATTCCGGGTTCCATGTGTGATCAACTACTTCACGCGACATTCACACCAACTCAAGGCTCCAAGTCGTAGGTCTTGGAGAACGAGGTAGGGTCCTTTCCAATTTCGGGTGCATTTACCCTCAGCTCGGTGTTTTTGGGTGGTTTCGGTATTGCGCAGGATGAGGTCCTCTTCTTGGAATCTTCTCGAACAAGCTTTTGCATTGTAGTATTGCTTGAATTTTACTTTGTACGCTTTATTTCATCGATCATCCCTATCTCAGAGTTCTTCCAGGGTTTTCAAATTGTTGAGCAGTTCTTGGTTATTTTCTTCCGTGTAGTTTTCCATCCGCAGCGATGGGGCCTTGACCTCAAAAGGAACCATCGCGTCCATTCCGTATGTCAGGGCAAAAGGTGTTTCACCTGTTAAAGACCGATGGGTCATCCTTATCCCCCGTAAATCCTCTGCGAGGAGATCAACACATCCTCCTTTGGCCTCCCCGAGCTTCTTATTCAGAGCCTGCTTGATGCTCTTATTTACTGCCTTGGCCAGTCCATTGGTCTGAGGATGAGCTACCGAGGCACCGTGATGGATGATGCTGAATTTAGCCAAGTAGTTCTCGAACTCAATCCCCGTGAATTGTCTCCCTTGGTCAATGATGAGTTCGCGGGGTAACCCGAACCGACATATGGTGTTGTCGAACAAGAAGTTGATGATGTCTTCTTGGTGGATGTTGGCTAAGGCATTGGTCTCGACGCATTTGGTGAAGTAGTTGATTGCTAACACCACAAACTTTCTCTTCCCCGAGGCTATTGGGAAAGGTCCCAGTATATCCATCCCCCATTTGGCGAATGGCCAAGGGCCTGTTATCGGAGAAAGTGTTTTAGACAGGAGTCTCAGAATGTTTACAAATTGTTGGCATGGATCACAGTTACAGACGTAATCTTCCGTGTCGATTCTCATTGTCGGCCAGAAGTAGCCGCTTCAGTGCAACCTTCTGAGCAGAGATCTTGGTCCCTTATGATTTCTGCAGATACCCTCATGGACTTTTGCCAACGCGGCCAGAGCTTCGGACGATCTTAGACACCGATTGTACGGTTCATCACCGAATGGTCGGCGGAACAACGTGCCCTTCGAAGAGAGATAGTGTCGGGCTGCATGAGCTCAGAACCTATGTGCTTTTGTCCTGCTATTCAGTACTTCTCCCGATGACAGATAGTTGTAAATGAGGTCTACCCAACAGGGTTCCTCATTGATTGGGGCAACGAGCTCAGTGTCGGTCGACGGGGCTGGATGATCCTCCACATATACCTCGGACAAGTTGATGGTTCCTAGTGCTAGTCGGGCTAGAGCGTCGGCTTCGGTGTTCTCGGAGTGGGAAATCTTGATAATCGTATAACCCATAAAGCCGGTCAGCTCACGGAGTACCAATGGTTTATACTTTTCCATCTTTTCTTCCTTTGTGATGAATTGGTCGGTGGTCTGCGACACAACCAGTTCTGAGTCAGAGCAGATTTCGAGATGCAGAATTCCTAAAGACTTCGCTAATCTGATGGCGGCCAGGGTGGCCTAGTACTCGATTTGATTATTAGTGGTCGAGAAGTTGAATCTAAACAAATGGGCCATCTGGGTCCCATCAGGGTGGAGAATCATGATTCCGGCTCCTGATGCATTTTTCAAAGAAGAACCATCGATGTAAGCTATCCACACCTGTTCGGGAAAATCAATAGGGATCGTCCCTACACATACGAAGTCAGCCAAGACTTGTGACTTGATGGCTTTCGGTAGGAGGTACTCTACATCAAATTTTGTGAGTTCGATACTTCAACGGGCCATTCGACCCTAGAGGTTGGGATTTCCAAGACTGGAACTCAGAGGCAGTTGAGTGACTACTTTGATGGGGTGTGAGTGGAAATATAGTCGTAACTTCCGACTGCTAATAGCCACGGCCCAAGAAGCCTTCTCGATCTACGAGTACCGAGGTTCTCTGCCCTGTAGCATTCGACTAATAAAATAAACTGGCTTTTGTGTTTTACCCTGTTCTCGGACTAGGACCGTCGTGACGCTGTCCTTGGATTGTGCCAAGTAGGGCAAGAGATTTTCACCTGTGATGGGAGAATGAAGTATCGGGAGAGAGGATAGGTGAACCTTAATCTCAGAAAAGGTCCGATCATATTCTTTCGACATACAAACCGCTTTCGATGGAGGATTTTGAATAACGGTATACACTTCGCGGATGAGTTAGACAGGAAATGGCCCAAGGACACCATGCATCCCAGAAGTTGTTGGAGATCTTTCATGGACTTTGGTGCGGTCATTTCCTGGATGGCTGAGACTTTTTTGGGGTTTACTTCAATCCCGCCCTCGCATACCATGAATCCGAGAAACTTACACCGTGAAATCACATTTTATTGGATTAAGCCTTAGATTGAACTTCCTCATGACTGCGAAGGTTTCGCTGAGGTCGGTGACATGATCTTTGATATGTCGACTCTTTGTCAGCATGTCATCGATGTAAACCTCCATGTTGCGGCCTATCTGGTCCCGAAACAACTTGTTAACCATCCTTTGGTAAGTGGCTCCAGTATTTTTTAATCCAAAGGGCATCATTTTGTACCCGTAGAGGCTGAAGTCCATGATGAATGTTGTTGTCTCGACATCGTCTAGATACATGAAGATCTGGTTGTAACCGCTAT
>JBBYHH010500193.1:0-11118 GCA_038382905.1 Daphne laureola
AAATCAACCGAATCCATCGAATTTGAGCTTGATTCTTGTAGAATCGTTGATCAATTCGCGTTTCTGACATGAAATTCATGTTCCCCTCTGAATTTCGGTTCGAATCGGTCCTTTGTTGGAGAGAAATGGTGAACTAGAGAGAGAGGAAGGAAGAGAGAAGTTTTTCCGGAAGTTTCACCGTGGAAGACGAAGAATGCGTGGAAATTCGACCGGCGGTCTGTTTTATACGGAGGAGCCCCGCGGCGCTGGTCACCGCCGCCGCTCCGCCGCTCAGCCCGCCGCGTCGCCAAGCTAGACAGAGACGCATCACGGCGGACGCCGCTCCATCGCCGCGCCGTCGCCGTTCAGCCCAGAACTCGACAGAACGTCAGCCCAGCGCGCGCCGTTCTTCCCGCCGCTCCACCGCCGCGATGCACGAGCTGAGGCAGAAGGTCGTCGCGGCGCACGCCGCTCAACCCGCCGTACCTCCGCCGCGTTGCACCAGCCCAGGCAGGAGATCCTCCCGGCGGTCGCCGTTCAGCACGCCGTGGATCCGCCGTTCTGCTCGAAACACGGTTTTCCATTTTCAGCTTTCAGACTTTTTCTTTTTCTTTTTCTTTTTCTTTTATTTTCTCTCTCCTCAATCGTGGCGGTTCGGTGGAGTTTCGTGAGGCTCGGGTCATCCGTTTTGACCCGTTCAAAGCCCGTTACAACCACGACTGAGCCATCTACTGTTCCGTCGGAGAATCGTTCCTCGATTTCTCCCGATCGGACCATTTACTGAACTTTCTTTTTTCACATAAAATCATACTTTTCTTCGACGGAATTCTTTCCTCGGACTTTTTCCGGTGAATCCCCGTCGGTGGCCGTAACATTCAGGTATTATGCTAGGCATCCTTTCTTGATCAGGTGCTTAATGTATCTCTTTAATTGATAACATTATTCGGTGTCATAGGCATCCTCCTGATCAAATTGACAGTACTTCGCCTCATTACGCTTGGCTCCTTCTGGAATTGCCCTTCACCAACTCACGTTTCCTTCCTTTTTTAGCGTAGCTAGAACTGTGCTTCGGGAAGTATTGAGAGGGGTCAGTGATATGGGTTTTCTGAAACCCTTCCTCTGGCCTCCCAAACCTGCTGAACCCCTTTGGTTTGTTGTTTGATCCTCTGTCCTGTGCTCTCAGGTTTCTCTAGCTTCGGTATTCGCTTCCCGCTAAGACAATAACTCCTGACCTATCATGTGTTCATGAGTCACCGAATACATCTCTTTAACTGAGGAAGGGTTCTTCCTGGATAACTCATACGCGAATCTAGAGTTAGGCAGCAGGGCTTTGATGAAATCCATAATGTGGATATTATCTGTCAAATATGAATCATGCACTTCTTCTTTGTTGAACCTTTCTATGAATTCCTGAATTCTTTCATTAGATCTTTTCTTGATGCTGAACATATGAATGACTCGCTTTGCCGATCGCTTGCTCCCGATAAAGTGGGTAGTGAATTTGCTAGTGAGTTCTCCAAAGGAAGAAATTGAGTCCGATGGCAAAGTGTTGTACCAGCTCGAGGCCGGTCCTCTAAGGAATACTTCGAGACACTTGCACAAGGCGGCATCGTCCGTATTAGAGACCAACCCGGGATGTTGGTAATTTTTCTAAATATTTTATTCGGGAGCCGGATTCTGGAGTACTGGGACTCTGTTCTAAGCGTGCCAGGCACATTTTCTGCTAAGTATCATGTCCCGAGACTTCATTAGAGACTTATTTTAATGGGATTTCACATTTTGGTATTGATACATGAATCCCAGGCCGTTTTGCCAAAATTCACTCTAGAGGGCAAAATTATCATTTTAGAAAATTAGATAAAATTGGAACTATGTTGCACACATAAATGGCGCCATTATTAACGAGAAATAAGGAGGAATTATTTGGATTATGATATGAAATGATATTTTGGGAAAGTATTCTAAAAAAATGGGTAGTGGAAGACAAGTGTCCCATTCTTATGGAAAGTTGAAAAGTGATGGGAAATTAATATATGTGGTAGGAATTAAAGATGGATTAAAAAGGGAGATTTTTGTTTGTGATTGGAATTTAAATTATAAAAGGGAAATGAGGTAGTAAGAAAAGGAATGAAAAAAAAAAACAAAGAAAGGAAGATATTTGGGATAAAATATGAAATAGAAAGAAAGAAGAGAAGGAGAGAACGTATTTCTTCTTCTTTTTTCTTCCATGGTTGGTTCTTCATCTTCCTCGATAGGCAAGATGGATTCTTCAATTTTTTTGCATTTTTCAAGAGGAAAAGCTTGAATCATTACTAATTCTTCAAGGTAAGAAGATTTCCTCCATGTGTTCTTCATTTTAAGCTCTCTTTTGAAGAATTTGGTGAGCTAGGGCTTAGAACCCATTTTCGAATCTTGAAGAATAGCTTGAATTTGTGATGCCAAAGTGTTGTATGGATGATTATCTACACTTTTAATGCTTAAAGCTTTATCATTTCTTTCTTCTATGTTTAAGTCAAAATTTCAAGAATGAACAAATTGGGGATTTTGGTGATTTATTGATTAAGGAATAAATGAGATGAAATTATGGTTCTAAAGTGTTGTTAGAATAATTATGAACACATTTCATGTTGGGAATTAACCTTGCATCATCATGTTGGCCAAAGTTAAGTCATGGTCAAAGTTGGTCAAAGTTGGAATTGTTGATGAAAATTTTGTTGATGATTCTTTGTTAAGTATTTATTTGTGTTGGATTAGGGATGCTAATGAGCTCCTAAAATTTTGGTTAAAGTTGGAAGAAAATTCTCTAGGTGAATTTTTCAAAGAGGCCAAAAATTTGGGAAAAGTTGAAAGGTGATGAATTTTGTTGGAAGCATGAAATTGTGATGAATTTGTGATGATTTTGTTATGCTGAGAGCTCCTAAATTCATTGTTTAATTTTTGAGGAAACTTCTCTTGGCATATTTTCCATTTTGGCCGAAATTGACTTAGGAAGAAAAGTCTTGGTGTTCTTTGACAAAGTGTGGATTTTGATGGAGTAATGAAGTTGTTTGATGTTAAATGATAAATTTGGGTGAAAGTGAGCTAAATTGATGTTAAGGAAATATTTTGTAACTTTTTGATGTTTTGGGTCAAAATGTATATTTTGAAAAAGATTGGGTGTTGGTTGGTAATTAGTGACAAATAAAGTGAAATTAAGCTCCTTTGAAGTTAAGTAAGAAGTTGGTAATATTTTGCGTGGTCGGTCTAATTTTCCATGTGATGGCCGAAATTATAAGTTGTGGGTTAAAGTTGGTATTCTCCGATAAATGTTGGGTTAGAGTTAGAAATGAGTTGGATATGAGTTTCTGGATTATTATATGGATACTTGATAGCATTTTGCTCGGTTGGCCTCCTTGTTTATGTTTTGGCCGGAATGGTGAAGCTTGATGTTGAGACCCGGACTTCCGTCCGTGTCACAACTGAAGAGATTTAAAAGATAAATGACTAAACTGTAAATAAGTAGAAAACCAAGGTAATATGTTAAAAATATTATAGAATTAAAACTGAGATTGGAAGAAAATAACTGATAAAATATGGAATGATTTAACTGAGAAGAATTCTTAGTGGGTGACTTGATTGCAAGAATTGAAAACTAGAAAAATAAAACAGTAGGAAATGACTGAAATGATAGAAAAATGGAAGTATGGGCTGTTTTGAACAATTGATAAGAATTGGAGGACTGATTAATTAATTAATAAATGTGATATATATGTATATTATTAAAGAAAAGGGAAGGAAGAAACGGAGGGAGAGGAAATAGATCGATTCTTCTCGATTCTTCTGATTCTTTACTGCTGCTTCGCTTTTCGACGGAGAGAAATTGATGATGGAGAGATGGGCGAAGCGAGGACAGCGGGGACAGATCGATGATGGCCGGTGACTGGGAGGAGTTCCGCCAGCGGCGGGATGAGCTGACTGTTGACTGACGGTGAAAGGGGCATCGCTCCGGCGGATCGGCAGTGACCGGAGAGGAGGTGATGAAGGTAGGAGTGGTGGAGGTGGGAAGATGGACGGCCATTCCTGGTACATCTCCGGTGAAGCGCTAGAAGGACGCTGATGTTGGGTGATTCTGATCAGCTTCAAGGTGTGATGGATCCAGGGTAGAGGAAGGACGACCGGTAGCGCGTGGACGTGCATCTGGCGAGTGGTGACGACCCACGGCGAGGCTGGACACGGCGGTGTAGGGGAAGGACAGTGGCGGATGATGCGCCTGGAGAAAGGATGAATCGCGGTGAAGCTCGCGACTGTGCGAACCAGCAGAGGCAACGTTGAGGCCGGTGACGGGAACGACACGTCGGTGACTGGACTGGGTATGCAGCAGACAGGATGGAGGTGAGTGCGTATCATGGACCGGCTATTCGAGGTGTCACCGGTGACGGGTGAAGGTAAACAACCAGTCTTCCTTTTTACTGAGATTACGTTCCCTGGCTACCACTCTGAATATTGATTGAAGAGGCGTGATGATGAATGGGTAAATGACCGATTACTGTTGATCAATTTGGACGAGAAATGTTAATGTTAAGTGTTAAAACTGTGTTATATGATGCTTCTAGTACATAGATTGGCAGAAAAGGAGTTACATTTAGTAAATTGAAGGTCTCTTTTGTTAACAACTATACTGGCCGAAAGGTTTATGATGAGTGTTGGTGACATATATGATGATACCAGTATTAGTATTCGTAAATTATCAAATGTGTAAATGATGATGTGAAATTGGGTAACTACTGTAGATGGCATAAGTCAGTAGCATTAGTCAGTAGCATTACTGTTTAATGTTGAGTAATAGCTTGTGAGCAAGCTATCATGATCTTAAAAGATAGAAAATGCGATGGAGGCCTAGAAGGTTTTCGGTCTTTGCCTAAATCCTTTGCCTCATAAGTTTATTATTGTTTACTAATGTATAATTCTTTTGTCTGCATAATTGGAAATCCTTGGTGATCCACCATTGGGAGAATAACTACTGATCAGGAGTAACTTGAGAATCAAAGCTAGAGCAAGGAAAAATATAATGAAGAAAGACAGTAAAGGAATGAAGGCAATGAAAGCCGGAATTAATGGACAATCCTAGATAAACTATAAGAATACTACTACTGTGAATGGTTGTCGAAATGTAAAGCTGACGAACTCTACTTGTAATTAGTAATGATGTATGATTACGGTGTAAATACAAGGAGTAAATACTTTTTATATGTCTTAATACTAATTATGGATTCTTGGAAGAATAAAACTGAGTAATAAAACTGTGAAGCCTAACTAATAATACTGACGTCATTGTTATAATAAAGGAACACTTGGTAATATGTCCCGAGACAATATCATTTGAAAAACATACTGACATTGAACACAACGACTGAGAATATCTCGAGGTAGCAAATATAAGATAAATAACTGTAAAATATGGGGACTAGATGAATATGTCAGCCAACCTCTGGTTTGCAAGATTCGCATAATATAATAACTGAACCATTGTCACGTTTCACCTAACAACAACATTATTGAAAATCTACTGATTGGGAACTCGAGAAAACTAAACACTGAACGGGGACCACACTGGGAGCTGTAATTACAACGTGAAACGTCTCTAACAGGTGAAACTAAGAACTGGGATCAGACTAACTTTCTGAGTTAGGGTCAACCCTTCTATCTAGCGGGGGCCGCCATCCCCTGTAAGTCCCTTGAACCATTCTCTCTTTTATTACTTGGTTTGCAAGTTACCTATAATTGAATTATTACTTACTTAAATATATTCTCATGTCCGTCATATAAAACTTGCAAGGAACCTGACTATCATCATGAATTGGAGAGAAGGTCGGGATGGACTCCCGCAACTATGCAACTGAAGGACTACAACAGAGAAAGACTTGGAAGACCTCGACACTATTTACTTGTATTCTTCTTTATTTCTTTCTTTCTTACTTACTTTGAAGATAAACACACTCTGAACCTCGGGTCGTGTCTGGACTTCTTACTTCTTTCGTGAACTTTTATTTTTAAAATCTTTTAAATGGTTTTACGAAACATCTTGGGAGTTGTGAAACATCCTTCACCGGAGTTCCCTCTCTGTTCTAGGAGGTAGCTGGAACGGCGGGTTCACAACAGTGGTTGTCGGCTTGCTCCAACTTCTAGTGGGTGGATGGAAACTTCTGCTATGAAGTTTTCCAAGGCCTGAGCCTTTATTGCTCTTCGTGGTTCAAACTTAATCTCGTATTCACTTAGTTCGACATGCCAGCGTGCTAGTCACCCGGAGTGTTCTGGGCAGCAAAGTATGTCTTTTATCAGTAGGTCCATACGTACTTTGATGGTATGTGCTTGGAAATATGGCCGGAGTTTTCTTGTGGCCATAACGAGGGCGTATATTATCTTCTAGAGTGGCGTAATTTGTTTCACCCCCTCGCAGTGTGTGACTTGTGTAATAGACAACCCATTGCTTGTCTTCTTCTTCTTTAATGAGGACCGACGAGATTGTGTCGTTCGAGATGGCCAGGTAGATGACCAATTCATCGCCCATCTGGGGGCACTTGAGCGTTGGGAGCTCTTGCAGGTGTTTTTTTATTGACTCGAGTGTTGTCTGACACTCCGGAGTCTGTTGGAAAACCTTCTTTTTTTGGAGCTGCTCAAAGAAAAGCTTGCACTTGTCCCCGAGTTTGGAGATGAAATGACTTAAGGTGGCGATCATGCCCGTCAGTTGTTGTACATCTTTAATGTTGTTAGGTGTTGGCATTTCCGTGATTGCTTTGATCTTCTTAAGGTTTGCATCTATTCCCCGTTCGGAGATCATATATCCGTGGAACTTTGCGGCGCCGAAGAAGGAGCATTTGTCTGGATTGAGTTTCATGTTGTACCTTCGGAAGGATTAGAAAGTTTCTTCTATATCTTCCAGATGCTCTTTGAAAGTCATGTTTTTAACTATTACGTCATCGACATATGCCTCGAGGTTGCGCCCGACCTGGTGAGCGAAGACATTGTTCATGAGTCTTTAGTACGTGGCTCCTGCATTTTTTAAGCTGAAAGACATCCAAACGTAGTAATATACGTCATCGCCCGTTGTGAAGGTTGTTTTGGGTGTGTCGGCTGGATCCATGTAAATTTGGTGACACCCGCTTTTAGTGTCCATGAATGTCAGGTATTTGTACCTTGAGGTTGCATCAACGAGGCGGTCGATGACTGGGAGAGGATAGGGATCATTTGGGCAGTGTGTATTTAGACCGGTGAAATCGACGCATAGACGCCAATCACCGCTAGATTTGTCAGCCAGTACAATGTTAGCGAGCCGGTCCGAGTAGTAAAGCTCATTTATTATATTGGCGTCGAGGAGTTTTTTAACTTCCTCTTTTACAAATTGTTTCCTGTCGGAGGCCATGCCTCGGACTTTCTACCTAACCGGTTTGGAATCCGAAAATATATTTAGCCTATGAGCGATGATGGAGGGATTTACCCCGGGGAGATCTTTGAGCTCTCATGCAAAGATGTCGAGGTTGGAATGCAGTAGGTGGATGAGTGCGACCTTCTCTTTTCTCTTGAGGTCTTTCTCGACCTTGAATTTTTTTCCTGGCAAGACCTCTATTTCATCGATGATGTCAGTAAGACGAGGAGTGTCATCTTTGTCCATAGGCTAGTTGTTGGAGGAGGATCCATTTGGAGGAGCGTTGGAGTTAAGAGTTGCGACGCAATTGGTGCGAGATGCCTTCTGGTCAACATAGATGCTGGCGTCGCCTCGTGGAGTTTTGAAGGTGACCGTTAGGGAACGAATGTCGCATCTCATGTGGAACTCAACTTGACTTGGGCAGCCAATTATTGCGTTAAATGTAGAAGACCCATCAATGATGAGGAATTCTGCCATGATGGAGTTGCAGTCGAGCGTTTGAAAAAGTGTTTCCCCGATGAGCATGAAGGGAAGTGTGATTACGCCGAGCATTGGTGTCACCACCGTCCATCGTGATCGCTTGTGCGGAAGCGTAACTTACTCATTATTGCGGTTGGTGACGTCAGAACGGAGTCCATCAGAGTTTCGGTTCCCAGAAAACCGACCAAATTAAAACTTTCCCTTAGATAAATACTAACGAGTCGTTACAGAGTTTTAACAGAAAATATAGCGCGGTGAAATATCAAATATATCGTTATACATCAGGTAGGAACTTCCGCCCAATATGTTGGTGCGGTGTTCCATAAAATATAAGTCCAACTGATGTAAATGCATGCAGCTATACTACAGAGCCCAATTGTAATAACTTAAATGCCCAATTGTTGTTTTTGCATTCTCGGTTCCTTTTATTTATGTTTAGTAAATACGTAAGTCTTCACTTGCTAGTTCGGTTGTATTTATGTTTAAATGAGTTGTAGTTAGCTCACAATTTATTATCATATGGTGCTCTTGGTGAGTTTCTAAGATGAGCTAGTATGTATTCCATTGGTCTAGTGTTGATTTCTTTGCTTACTGATGTATTTGAATAGTTGCAGTAGAGATATATTAGTGATAAGGTTGGGTGATTGGGTTACTATTATTTATACTGCTATGTTTGGAGCCTTGAGTGCTACTAGCGTTTCTCTATCGTGTTAGGTAAAGGTTTAAGGATTAATTTACTTATCCATCTTCCTTGTTTTGGTGAACTTGAAAGTAAAATTAGTTGTTGCTCTTGCATGCATACTCTACGTAATTTACTAGTCTCGGCCCTGCCATGTTTTCATGCATTTAAATTATGTTTCTTGTTGTTTTACACTTGGTTACTAGAATAGGAAGAAAAACTGATCACTAAACCTGCTGAGTAAGAAGAGCATGAGAATTTACCTTGCTATCCGTTGGAAACCTGAACCTATAGTTTATAATAGGAGAAGTTGAACTTAAACTCACCTTTACCCGCTATCTTTGTGTTGTTTTGCTTGATTCTGAACCTCACTTCGTGATCTGCCTTGTTTCACTTTTAAGATTTATTACACATGATAGGACCCTATTAAGTTAATTAGTGATTTTTTTGCCAATGGCCTAGAAACATGTTAGAAAAATAAATAGAGTTCAGACCTTTC
This sequence comes from Daphne laureola, assembly GCA_038382905.1. Taxonomy (NCBI): domain Eukaryota; kingdom Viridiplantae; phylum Streptophyta; class Magnoliopsida; order Malvales; family Thymelaeaceae; genus Daphne; species Daphne laureola. The sequence continues at coordinate 9,040 of JBBYHH010500193.1, forward strand.
AATCCCTACCTCAAAACCTGCTAAGCATGTTTCTTTTTCCTTTATTCTCCCTAGCAAGTTATTGGTTATGACCTTCTTGTTGTTGGTTTCTATACGCTGCTATTCTTTCATGTTCTCAAGCATGTTGATTGATCCTGCAAACTGTATGACCTATCCCTTCATGTCACAACCTTTTTTGTTTAATCATTGTGTTTATTCCTTTAAGTTAACCCATGGCATGATTCCTGCCCTCATACTTGTGTGCTAAGGTAACTAAAACCAGCATAAGGAAAAGACACCTAGCAACCTAGCCCTAGGATGAACCTATTTTACTACTAATGTGATTGTTTGTGTTCTAGTGAGGTGGTCTAGTAAGTAGAGGTTTTGGAAGGAGTTACTGCACTTGCCAGAGATAACCTTCAAGGCTCTCTGGGAGGATGTCTCACCTTCCATACACAGGGGTGTAGCCCACCCCTGTAAGTACTCTGAACCCTTTTCTCTTCTTTCTTCATTCATAAGTTACTTATGTTTTATTGTAATTACTTATTCAACTACTCATGCCTTTCATATAAAACTTTCGAGGAACCTGGCTTTTATCAAGACTGGAAGGAAGAACAAGAATTAGGGCCCAAAGTCTGAATATTACAAGAAGAAGGAGAACTTTTAGATCTGCATAGACACTACTAGGTCTTTATGTATTGTATTTTACTTTCTTAGTTTCTTTTACACATTTGCCAAAAACCTCTGGAAAACTGTAATGGGACATTTTATAATCTCTTTTGAGTTTTATTTATTTAAAACTCCTATTTTACTCCTTTAAAACCTTCTGGTTTTCCAAAAGAAAGATCTTGGAAGTTGTGAACTCGGGACACCTCTCTGTCTGGAAGTCTCGGGGTCACAACAACTGCCACTCCAAGCACCCATCATCTTGTGTCCAGCTTTCTTCTTGAAGGTTCTATTGTCCTTTTTTATCTTCTTTTCATGTTGTGGACAGTCAGGGGCTATGTGTCCTCTTTCATTGTATTTGTAGCAGATAGACATCTTTGAGGAGTTTCTTCCACCTTTATTCTCTCTGTCAGTGTCTCTATTCTTGGATTTGAAATATTTTTTGAATTTCCTTGCAATGAGAGCAGTTTTATCTTCACTGTCTTCTTTGTCAGATTGAGGATGAACTTGAATCTTCAGGGTAATGTTCTTGTCTTTGCTGAAGATTCTCTCTTATTCTCTTGCTTTCATCTCATAGGTGAGCAGTTTGCCAAGCAACTCATCTATTGTGAGTGTTTCCATTGTTCCACCTTCATTGATGGCTTCCATAATGGTTCTCCAACTAGGAGACAGACTTCATAGGATCTTCCTGAGTAGCTTTTCATTTGTATAAGCTTTGGCCAGTTGCTAGAGAGATGTGAGTATCTCATTGAATCTCTTGAACATGTGCTAAATGCTTTGATTGGGCTCCATTGTGAATAACTCATATGCTCTGACTAGCATATGCTTGTTGGTGTCCTTGACTTGAGCAGTGCCTTCATAAATGACTAGAAGCTTGTTCCACATGTTGTGTGTACTGTCACATGAGAAGATGAGATTGTATTGATCATGAGTCATTACACAATAGAGGATGTTGATAGCTTTGGCATTGAGTGTGCACATCTAATCATCATCTCTTGCATATTTTGAATACTCATTTGGAACTTCAATTCCTTCAACATTCTTCTTGGTAGGAATCTTATTTTCAGTGATGATGCATCTCCATATGGCGAAGTCAATGGATTGGATGTGGATTCTGATTTTGTTCTTCCACCAGTTGAAATTTGTAGCATCAAAAAGTGGAGGTTTGGTTGTGCTTTGTCCTTACATCAAAAGAAACCCTACTCTGATACCAACTGTAGGGGTAATGGTCAATTTTAGTCCTATAGGTTTGAAGTTTTTAACGAAGAAGTCCTATAGGTTTGAACTTTCACAATCAAGTCATAAGTCTGAAAGGAATCTAACATAGAAGTCTTATAGGTTTGCGAATTAGGATTTTATCCTCAAAGTTTTAAAGTTTGTAAACTAAGGGCCTCAAACTTCTGAAACTTTTAATTCTTAGCCAACATGGCTCTG
>JBBYHH010500304.1:0-11118 GCA_038382905.1 Daphne laureola
AATTTACAGAATTAATTCCCGACAAAATTACATAGTGAGAAATAATAAATTCTACCAAGGGTCCAAGGCGGGTGGTAACATTCTACATTTATTGTTCTCCAGATAAGCGTTCAACTCTCTTTATATGCATTCTGGTTTTCTGGTTTGCATATCGGGATAGTTGAGGCTAGTTCTCAGGTAAGGGTGGGCCCCAGTGACTCTCCGAGGCTAGTCCCATGGTAAGGATAGAGGCATGCAAGTTTTCTTTCAGGAGCAGTACTTACAACTCTTTTATGTTGATGATGATGTTCCATGATCACTTAGTGATCTATATGGGCTACGATGGATTGATGATCGTTATGGTAATGTGGTTCCGTGATCTTCGTGATCACTTTTGGGAACCTTAGGGATATGATTATATTTTTTCCACTATGATGAGCGATGATGATGGTTTATAGGGTTCCTAGGCCCTCGCCGGTACCGTGCGCATGCATTATAAGGAGACCCTGAGTGATATGAAATAAGATCACCGGGGGCCGTCGTGGTGTGTGGGATGGAAAAGGAAAAGAATGGTTTTCATGCGAAGAATGAAAAGTGCATTGCATATCATGCATTCACATTTATATAGGTTGCCTAAATTGTAGTATATTGCATATTGTGCATACTAGGATTGTCTTTGCAGGTAACGTTTACTAAAAACCTTTATTCTTACCTGCACCCTTACTGAGTTCTCTCGGGAACTCACGGCCCTTACATATCTACCTTTCAGGAGCTTCATGTTCTAGGCCTGTGGAGTAGACTCCCGCCTGGCCGTATAACGCTTTTATACCAGAGGTAGAATTTACCTCCTTATGATTATGATTATTGATAATGGGATGGGAGTAGTACCGATTGAGAAATGGTTATGTTTTGGTAAAGGAAATATTTAAGAAATGGAAAGTGAATAGAATGGGAAAGGGTAAAAACGGATAAAGGATTTTCTGGATTTTCTGGATGAGTACTATTTATGTAATTGGCTAACGGTTAACTTTTATTCTCTTTTCTGTATAGTCAATAGTAGCAGCAGTACGAGGTGTTCATTGTCAGAATCTAGTCGATCCGACTGCTCGTGCATAGTATGTATTCTATTTTGGAAAAGAGGGCTCTGTAATTGTAGAATGCACATTACATGTAGAAATTTGAAAACATGTAGAAGTTGAATGATTGCTATTTTTTGGATATGCTGTTATGTAAGATGTAATGCTGAATTCTGCATGCTTTATGTTTATCGGGGAGCACTTGCCCAGTACAGTAGGGGCAGTACTCATTTCTGGAGTATCTGTGCTGAGCGAAGCTCAGCTAAACTGCTAGTTAGATGCTGAAATTTTTATGGATGCAGTTTTTATATAAGTGCATGAATTATGCATTATTGAAACGCTGTGTTGTAGAATTGCAAGCAGGTTTTTACAGGTGTTAATGGGGACCGGGTTATGGATATGGCCCACTAAAGGTGGCTCCCCGTAAGGTTAAGCGACCATCACCGCACCCTTCCGGCCCGCAATCGCTTCCACTAGGCCGTGTACAGAGGGGGCCGTGACATACAATGCACCCCCAAACTCAAAACGTTGTTAGTCCCTAGAAACACAAACACCTACAATCTCAGAACCCTAAATCCACCTATGCCTACTCAAGTTGGCTCATGGACCAGAACCATTTGTCAACAGAAATGCAAGTGATCAATGAAGTTCTAAAACTTTGTTCTCAATGTAATAAATAGAGGGTCAATCCATAAATGTCTCACTCTCTATAGAAGGGGTAGTGAGTGTGTGCATAATGATCTTGCCAAGTGTTATCAATCCATAAGCTTGAAAGTAAACTAAAACTCTAACACCTATGTCCCTAAGGACGTTGCATGCCTTACCGATGAGATGGTCTTTCATAAAGGTGGTAATGAGGCCAGGCTTGGTAAGAGCGGAGTTCTGTTGAAGGCTATATGTTGGTGGAGCTTTTAACTTATCTGAACATGCAAGTTAGGCACTTCAATATCTACAATCTACACTCATACCCACTTGCTTTCTTTTGCAAGCTCACACTCAATCTCTCACAACTTTTGCACATCTTTAACATTCTAGAAATTTTGGAATAACATTTAAGAACAAGTGCCTTTTCAAATATTTCAAATGCACCATTTTTTCATGATTTCTTCTTTTTCTCACTTGGTGCTTTTCTATTTGTTTTTCAACTTTTTAAAACACATGCACATCAAATATATTTCCAAGAATGTCAACTCACACTCATTATCTCAAAGCACAACATTAAGTAGATACCCCTCCCCCAAACTGAAATATACCACATCTCACAAAATCAGTACCTAAGCCCAAAACATAACATGGTCAAGAAGTTCAGGAACCAAAAAGGTACTGCAAGTGAAGGGATATAGCTCAAGAAGTGGTTAAACAAATAAATCCATCTTAAGGTTCAAAGGGGTTATCTAGTGGAAGTAATGTAGATATTGGGTTTTTATACAAGTGACTCATCCTAAGGTGTCATTCTCGTCCGAGTTCAACATACAACAATGTGGACTTGCAATGGTTACTAGCAAGCAAGATCTAACTCAAATACTAAGCAAGATACTCTAAAAAAAGAACAAATCTCGCACAACTCATCAAATTAAAAATATTTAGGCTCAAAACCTCACCGGATTGAAATCTTCATTTAAAATATCGAGAACAAAATTTTACTACTACATTGATCATATCCATAAAAGTTCATAAAGGTCCTAATCATCAATCAACTCACTGAAGCATAAATATCACGCATCAACCAAGATAGTACAAAAGCTGCATGAGTCATGATGTCTCAAATCAAAGATAACATCTCAAGACATAACCGAATTTTCCCAAAGGATTGAAAAGTGGAACCCCCCCCCCCCCCCAAAAAAAAAAAAAAAAAACTCAGAATAAAAAAATGTCCTCATGCATGAAGGGAAATTATGAAAGAGAGAACATAAGTTTGTACCTGGGAGCCCAAACAAGTCTAAGGCTTGTCCTGGGAGCTTCCTAAATATGGAGGGATTTTCCTTGTTGCTTGTAGCATGTAGTTGTACCTAGATTTTTTTTGAATTAGTACCAGTACAAGAGTCTCAAAACACATATAGCATGTAGCGCAAATGACTCTAAAAGAGGGGGGTATGCAACTTATGACTAATCAATGAAGCATGAATCATGTATGTACAAGCTGCATACAAGCACCCCACCATAAATCGAGCATGTTTGTACAAGTAGAGAAGCAATGAAGCTAACAGTAAACTCATCAAAAAGTGGAGACACAAGTTTCATGTACAACTTTTGAGCATGGCATGAAGTTCTGCGAATGTATCATCAAGGACTTTTTTTGTGAATGAAAATGTTTCATGTATCGAGCATGTTTCATGTACAACAATCCAGCATATGCGTCATGCATAAGGAACTCCATAGCAAAAATGACATGCCACATGGTCTCAAACGAGCATTTGCTCAAACTAGTGTTCATACTTCACTTTTTACAAAATCAAGCTCAAAATGATCATTGGCAGAATTCAATCATAAAAACATGTTTCTCAACACCTCAACATCATTTGAAAATCATTTGAAAATCATTAAAAGCATGCAAATCACAAGACATAAGGAAATGACACACAAGTCTCCAATTTCACATTCAAGCTCATGCATATGAGAATTTTACATTTATCTGCTCAAAATAAAGTTTGGAGACTTACATTGTTATGACTTGTCCTTTCGGACATGTCATAACACTGTGCAATAAATAAATACTGGGAAAAGTTGAAAGATAATTCAAATTAAAAGTTTTCTTGAAGACTAAGAAGAGTGGTATAGTGACTTGGTTGTCAAAATTAAGAAGTTTAAGGAGTAACTTGAATGATTGAAACTTTTGTGTAGGAAGAAGAGGACTAAATTGAAAATTAGTTTGCAAATGGGGTTTATTTGTCAACTTATTATTAGTTGAGTGGTTTATCTAACTTACCTTAGCAAGAAATATATACTCCCTCCATTCTCATAAAATTAATATATATTTTTTTTTGAATTGTCTCAATAAAATTGATATATTTTCTAAAATGAAAATATTTTTAAACTAACTTTATTTTATTATTCTTTATTTTTTTTATCACTTAAAAAAATTATTTTTATTTTATATACTTATTTTATATTTTTATCCTCTAATTAATAATATTTTTTAATTTCCTTATCCAATCAAATGTATAATGTTTGTTGAGACGGGTAGTATTAGGGAAAAAAAGGGAAGGTCGTCTTCTTCTTTCTTCACGACATCAGGAAGCAGTAGGAGGCGTCTTTCTTTGTATGGGTTCATCCTCGTCTTCCTGAGAGCTGGAGCCTGGAAGCGAGAGTAGAATCGGGACGAGCTCGCGACTGGATCCCGAGATTGACGTGAGGCCGACGACAAGAGAAGAGGAGGCTATAGACCGGCAGTTCTGTTCTTCAGAAGCGAGCTCGGCAGGGAAGGCAAGCGTGAGGGGAAATATGAGGCGATGCAGTCTGCATGTTGATGGAATCAGAATCAATTCCTCACAAAGTGAAGGGGAAACTGAAATTGAAGTTTTTGAAGAGTAGATAGAAGAAATACAGAGGAGGGAAAACAGACGGAGCCCGATTTGAAGATTTTAAGCCGGCTTGTACTCATTTAGTGAAAAAAAAAAAAACGCCCCACTCTTGGAATTCAAACAGGTTGTGTCAATCTTCTTCGATTTCTTTTCTTTAGTGAACTAGTTAGTTAGTTTAAATGCATTTTAGTATTTATGAAACTTGGTGGTCCGCTTCAGTTGTTTGCTGTGTTAGTATTCTAGGCAATCTGTAGTGTTATTAGAATAGGTAATGGGGAGTTTGACTTGTTCCATTTGAGTTGCTCTAGTAAACAGCCGAGCCACTCATGGTTTCTTGGTAGTTGAATAATTGACTTAGTTTTCCTAGTTCCTTTAATCATGCTAGATCTACTAGTTGTTGGCTAGCCTAAAGAGGTCTGAAGTTCCTTATGTTAGTTGTTAACCAACTTGGCTTAAATTGAGAATAAAAATGCTAGTAAATTAAGTGTAGATAAGTCCAAGTCCACCTTGACAAATATATACGGTTAGCCTTAGTTAAACTAGAAATGTGTGCTTTTAATTACTTATAGTTGTATTAAATTTAGATGCTAGTCTTGGCTAATGTTGAATAAAGTAGCAAGCATCGTCTCTTGAGTACTCACTCATTTTATTCTCTTTATTGAATAAGAAATGTTCAACATATTACCTAATCTCCATTCATTCTCTTTGCATATTAGTTTTTTATGCTTGAGAAATACGGGTGGATTTCCCACGCCAAAGACATAAGGCAACCAACTACTGGGTGAACAACCACTGGGAGAAAGCTACACCGGGAACGGAAGCTGCTGCGAGAAGACAACGCAATAGTTGGGAAGGACTCTGTTCTTAACATGAGACAACCTTCGGGTTCTCTGGGAAGAACCTCTATCTTCCCAACGGGGGTGCAACCACCCCTGTAAGTTCCTCGACTCCCTCTCTCGTTCATTATTTACCTACTTTCTTTGCAAGTTGCGTAGTTTAATATTATTATATTTTTGAATAATTACTAACGCCCCTCAATATTATTTGCAAGGAACCTGGTTGCGTTCGTGACAGGAGAGAAGGTCGAGATGGAACTCCGAGCTTCGAAAGTTGTTGCTATAAAGAGGACTCGGGAACCTTGACATTTAGATTTGTAAATTTATATTTTGTTTGTTTCCTTTGCAAACAAGCAAGTACACTTTGAATGAAGGTTGTATCTGGACGTTGCAAATCTTTCTTAAACTATTTCTTTAAACCTCTTTCTTTAAATTGAACATTGCTTTACAACCTCGCAAATGGTTTTAAGAAAGATCTTTGGGAGTTATGAACCCCTGAAAGGACGGGTCATAACATACATTGGGTGTCTTGTGCTGAAAATATGATGTATGAGTGATGTGAGAAGTGATTTAGGTGTTATCGAAGGTTGGATGAAAGTTGGGGCGAATTGGAAAATATTGTGAAGGCTACCTTGTTTGTGCGCCCAGCTGTGCGTCCGAGCGGAGCGCATAGTAGTGCGGACAACACTCATCTATTTAATTTGTTTTTTCGCACTTTTACTCCAGGAAGCGCACAAATTCGTGTAGCTGCACTTTTCCTTTTACACGTCATTCACCCACTTCTCAACATGTAATTCACATACAAAAACCTTCACTAAGGTGTCTTTAACCTAAAAAATATCAAAATATAGAACATTACAACTCATTTGTTTTTCAAACTAAAATACATCAAAACTTAAATAAAGAGAAAGTAGAACTAAACTAAAATGTAGTGGATGAGTATGAAATGCAATATGCAATACACACTCTTAACACGTTCAAAACCTTACACAGTGCAAAACTTTCATCAATGACAAGATTCTACGGCCATCTCTGACTCGTAGAAAATGACTTAATCGACTCCCTGTCCATTCCAATCGAATCCTTCTCAAACATTCAATCAAACACTATGTGGGTGTGTATGAAAGTGGCCCTCAATCAACATACCCTAGTACAAGGCCTCGATTTGAAAATGATCAATATCTAGCACATATGTAACATAGAAACTTGTAGCTTGAACCCTAAGAATGTAAACCCTAAGACATAACTTTTACCCACTCCTAAAGATGTTGTAATTAGAAAAGACAACAAATAATAGGCACAAAAATGAAAAGTAAAAGAGAAGAAGGGGAAGAAATCTCCCTATAATCAAGAATTCACAAGTTTGCCCCTTCAACCCCTCATAGTCCTAGGGTTGAAGGGGTTGAAAAACCCTTAGAAACGAGAGAAACCAACAACCAAGAAGTTGTATTTTGCTTAAATTTGTAACTATGTTGAGTTATCGCAAAAACCTAGGCTAAGAGTCCTATTTATACTACTTTAAGATTCCAAAGTGCCCCTAGACATGTTAGGCAACTTTGGGTAGCTAAACAAGGGCATAATCATCTTAAAAATATGTACAAATGAGCTGGAAGTGGAAGGATAGAGAAAACACTTTCTGCTGCAAAACACTCAGCGTTGTGGGCACAAGCGTTCAGCTCAACGCACAACCCGGTGCACAACATGTTCCTTGATGAAATTATGATGGAATTGCTTCAGTATGTGCACTTCCACGTATACTCAAACACACAACAAATTTAGCAATTACCTTGGAGACACTGACTTCAAACCTCTCCACAGAATGCTACAGACCTCAATTTAGAGGTTGTAAAAGGGAGATATGGCCGTTCAAAGTTGCTACAGTTTTTAATGCATGGTTGTATCACTAGCGTACACACTTGTGACCCGCGCACATACAGGCACACAGACCAACACACAAAGGTTGTCCAGCTTCTTCCTCGGACATTTCTTCCTCCTTTTGGCCCAAGACTTTACACATGCTTCCTCCATGTTGGTCCCACCTCCATAGACCTCGATTAACGCATAATTGATCCATTTTCCTCCTCACTTTACACCTAAAAATAATAATGCATTTCCGAGTGAAGTGCATCATAATTACTCAAATAACGCACAAAGAGATGGAATATTTGACTCTAAACACCACAATAAAATGTATGTTTTTCAAACAACAATCTTATACCAATAAACAAAGTCTTATTTGATCCTTTGTCAACTATATGACATATTTCAGGTTCAAATATTACTTTGTATCCAATATCACATAATTGACTAACAATTATCAAGTTATGCATTAAACCATTAACCAATAGAACATTGCTGATGGTGAAGAAAGTATTCCTACCATTCTTCTCAACACCAACAACGTTGCCTTTACTATTGTCCCCAAAGGAAACTGTACCTCCTTCTTTGTGTATGAAACTTAGAAATTTGTTTCTGTCTCCTGTCATATGCTTTGAGCATCCACTATCTAGGTAACAAGTTTCCTTCCTACCTATCTACAATGAGTGTTTGCCAAACAACCCAGTAACGAGGTGATACACCAACAAGCTCACCTATGAGATGATGCCTTGTATAAAATAGGAAAAACCTCATTACACAACCCTACTACAATTAATGAAAGGCACACATCACACTATCATTTATAATGTCACAATCCGGGTCAACAGATCCCTCCAATGTCTGTAACGGCTACCTCCATAAATGTAGCCACCTTGATGACGCAATCCCACCGATCAAGCTCACCTTGATAGGCTATGACACTGATTAGTGTACAAACATGTACACTTTTCCACTATATTTAGAGCATTAAACCCATCAATTCTACCTTCTTTTACTATTAAATATGCATTTTACTTACAAATTCTGAAGAGTTCGAGGTGCTTACTTTTGGAGGTGAAAAAGAGCTCAATGTGCACAATTAAAGATTAAAAGGAAGTAGATAAAGTTTTAAGAATACTTGAGGGACCCAATTGCACCAAGGAAAAATAGTGAGGAGCAAATTGCAAAATGGTGTAATTTTGGGAGCAACCATTTTTTAAGGGTGCCGGTTTCACGTCTCAAACTAGTGCCACTAGCAAACCAAGAGCCAAGTGGAGGCATTGCTTGCAGGTGACCCTAGGCGCAAGTTCAAGTCCAGGTTCCAGTATGAGGTCCCAAAAGTAGCGCCCCAATGAGCCAATCCAGGGCGTCAGAAGTGGTACCTTCAAGGCGTCAGATCCAGACCTAGGCGATAGTCCTAGGCGACGCCAAGCGTGAGATTGGGGCCTCTCCCTTTTCAGATGCACCCATGGGATTGTATGGAGGATTTTGATCTTATCCATTGGATATTACCTTGTACTACCTAATTTACCCCTATTATTTAAGCTATATGTAATTTTAGGTCAGGGGTAGTTTAGACACTTAGAGTAGTATAAATAGACCTCTAGGATTCAGATTTCAAGAGTTGGATAATTTTGAGTTGCTCATTTGTGGGCTGAAACTCTAGTCTAAAACTAGCTTGTTTAGCTAGGAGCTTAAGGGTTTTAGATCTTCAACCACCATTTCTTGAGGGGTTGAAGGGCTAATCTATAGAGAAGCAGTCTACGAGTGAATTTTAACTTTTTCTCTTTCCTTATTTCTTTAGTGCTATTATCTGCTTCCATGACTACTTTTCTAGCAATAATAGAGTATGATGCTTGCTTGTCTTAGTAGTATCATGCTTAGGTTCCAATCTATCTTTCTCCATGGTTATTCATAGTTGATTTTGGTCTTTAGAGCATTTCCCTTATAACATGCTTACTTGGTCGCAACTTGTATGTGCATGCTATTTAGGTGTTCGATGAAATGTTCGAGAGAGCTTTCATCGACATAGACCCCCAAGAACAATTAGTAGCCTTACTTGGAGCTCGAGAGGGCCTAGGTGAGTGTCTATTGGTAATTAGTTAGTCATTGTATATCCTCGGAGAGATCACTCCTGGATCACGAGAGTGGCTAGGCGGTGAACCCTCTTATGCGAGTGGCAGACCGCAGTGCCTGAGAGGAAAGCGAGATGATAATAGTAACTCACCTCAATGAATGAAAATAGAGATTGATTTCATGCTTCCTCGCTAAGATATAATTTCATGAGTTTAGTAGTTAGATTCTGATGTTTCATAGGAATATGTAGTCATTTGTGATGTGCTAGTGAATCTAGAAGAATGTCTTAGAATCTGATTCTAGCGAATTAGACTATCACTAGGAGTCATAGATTAACCCGGTCTTTGAAAAGTTGTATTAGAGATTATCCATGCTTCTAGGAAACCACTTTAGATGCACATGCATGTTACTTAGGACGCATTCAGTACTACGAAAGCCCATGATTGCCAAACCATAGATGATGCCACTTTTTCCCCTCCATGCTTTATTTCCTTTTTCTTGCTTGCACACTCATCACTATTCCATGTTCTTTCTCTCTCACCACTATCCGCGTTGCATTCATGCTTGCTTGTTGCACAAGTAATTTGCTAGAATACTTAAACGCTTGATGCTCTTGGCTTTGATCCCTTATTTTGACCCACCATACTATGACAAGACATAGGTAGGGCTAAATGAGGTGTTTATAAATGTATTTGTTTATTTAAGTGTTGTTTGAGCTTTATTCTGGTATATACACCTATCATGTGTTACAAAACCCTGACTGACAAACTGGCGTCATTGTCGGGGAATCAAGTGTATGTTTAGGTTGTTAGTGAATCTTGTGTGCATGTTCGCATGTCTTATCATCTTCCCCCTTAGTGTAGTGCACATTTATTGCATTTTCCTAGTCAAGGGCATTAAATGTGACACTTCCGGGAGGCAGGCCAATGAGTAGTGTACATAGCGATTAGCCAAATTTTGTGTAAATAGACAAGGTTGATACACTTTAGATTTTTATTTTTCAGGTACCTGGCGAAACTTGGAGTTCAAGGTAAGAGGAAGGTGAGTTCTAAATGGGGATGGATCGATAAAAATTGATCAAAAGTAAGAGATGATCTCAGACGAGCGGTGCTGTTTTCATAGTTAGCACCGTGTAGTCTCCTGAGTGTGAGTTGGAGCTGTGCTGATGAGCAAGCCGCCATGACGGGGCGAGTAGGCAATAAATATGGAGCCACTTGCTCATCCTAATTTGTACATGGTGCGAGTTCCAAGCAGTATCATACTAGCGCCATGTACAAATGCAGACGACAGTCTGGAGTTGTAGGTTGAATCTTAGGACTACTTAATAGCGACACAGTAGCGTCAGCAACATTCACTCACCTTCCAAAAATGACACCTCACTCTTTGATATCATCATCTGATATCCCAAATTTGGCTCTTCAACTTCCGTTGCCTTCCCGCCTTCAGAACTCCAACATTTGTCACAACACACATCAACTATCAGACATTCTTCATTTTCAAGGTCAAGGTTCAAGTAAGGTCTCTGAATTTTTTTCAATTCAAGACAAACATGTCATTCTTATTATTTTAGCTTAATTGTGTAAATTTTAGACCTCACGCTTTACTGCTTTACCTATGACCTTGCCACGTTTCATTTGTTGAATGTTTGATGTTGATTGAGAAACATGAGCATGTATGCCAATTTTGCCTATCTTTGCGAGTTGTATTGATTAGTAGAGAAAACATGATAAATTTGTGCATTTGGTTTTGTATGTCATAATTATGAGAACATGA
>JBBYHH010500415.1:0-11118 GCA_038382905.1 Daphne laureola
TCTCTAGGTTACTTGTGACTATTGATATTCTTGTGTCTCTAATATTTCATCATATTATGATTGTCCAAACATATAAAAATACCAAAAATATTGTGTTTAACTGTTTATCTTTAGTTATCATCAAATGCCTTGGGTACGATCTCACTCACCCTACTAAAGTTGCATCCTTACACTTGAGGGAGAGTCGGGCATATAAGTATTATTTATCTGTTTGATTTTCGACACTTAGCACTCCTGCATTGCATAATGGTGGATTTCTTGCCAACAAGCTGAATGTTGTAACCTTCACACCCTTGTTGTAGTAGTTTATCAACCTTATGTGGTTTTATAGCATTGGTGTGCAATTGCGAAGACCTCCTCAAAACTCTCCTCTTTCCCTGATATGTGAATGTCATTGTCAACTTCACTGTGTCCCAAGTTATAGGTCCTACTATATCCATCCACTGCATACCGAGAACCATCTCACAACTGTCTAGCTCCATTACAAAAACCACATCCTGGAAGTGCATATCATGGATATTCCAATTCAAATTCCTTAACTACCCAATCGAAGGAATCAGTTGGCCATTAGCCAACTTAATACCAACTGACCCTAGGGGTTCTACCTTCAAACCATTCCTTCTAGCCTAAGCTGCATCAATAAAATTACAAGTGCTGCCAGTGTCCATCAAAATGCTAACTCGCTTCTGTTCCACAGTACCACCCACAATCATTGATTTCTGGCTTGGAAATCCACTTAATGCTTGTAGGGAAATGACATGTTGCTCCTCCAACTTAATGTCCTCGTTCCTCCCCAGTATACCCATCTGAATCCACGACCAACTTGGTTCTGTGAAACTGACCCTTCTTGCACCTATGCCCTAGCTGCCACGGTTCCTCGCATCTGAAACACTCCCTCTTTGCTTTTCTTTCCGTGAGTTCCTTAGCAGTAAGCTTCTTGAAGGGTGGATTCTGCTCAACCATTGGAGCTGGAGGTCTATAAACTGACCAAGGTAGGGGAGCTCCTCTTTCCAATTCTAAAATGCCTTTCCCCTTTTGATCTGTAGCATGCACCCTTCTCGGGTTCTTGGAGATATCCTTCTGCAACTTCGCAAAATGCATAGTCTCATCCAAGGAAATTGGCCTCATGGCCCTGACTCGAGCCCTTAAATCCGAATATAGACCTCCACTAAACATGTCAACCATAATATCCTCAGGTAACCTTCCCACTTTAGTCAACAGTGTATCAAACGAATCGATATAATCAGCCACCGAACCTGTCTGCCTCAGATTTTTCAACTCCTCAGATGTAGCTTCATACTTCTCTGCGAACCTCTCACGCAAGTGAGTGCAATATTCCACCCAAGTCACCCTATCTCGGCGATGATAGTCCCGCGTGAATCTCAAGTGCCAATGCAATGCAGGACCTTCCAAGTGGATCTCATCCGTCTGGATCTTACGTTCCTCCGGAACTCCATCCAAATCAAACAGTTGATTACAATGAAATATCCATCCGTCGATGTCAGATCCCAAAAAATGAGGGAAATCAATCTTACTGACCTTTGTATTGTTCATCATAACCGGCGCTTGATTGTCGAGGTGATGAATCTCTAGTGGTCTGTTTTCTTGCCCCCTGAACTCGACCTAAGGACGATCCTCCTGTTTGGCAGCTGGATCTACCCTCATCTGTTGTATACCAGCTATCAACGCCGTCAACTGCTGGAATTGTTCCTCATTCCTCCGATCTATACGATCCATTCTTTCCAGCTGCTCCACGTTGCTCTGATTCACCCGCTCCTCTAGTGTTCGCACTTCCAACCCAAATTCATCTTCCAAACCTTTTCGAAGGTCCTCCAGTCTAGTTCCTTCCGCCATCGCACAGGTCGAGGATAGAGATCTCTAATTCCAATTAATACCGTTCGATTAATGTCGTAACCAAAACAGATCTCAATTAACAGAAAGTTCAATTACATGAGCCAACAATCCTCCAACAACTAATCATTAATCGATAACAGAGAAAGAGAATTATCCACTCTAATCTGTAGACGAGAGCTTCATGCACCAGAGATACAATGAGTACCTGGAAGTGACACAGAATTGAGTGAGCTGAGAAGAAGGGAAGCTGAACCCGCAAGTGAGAGAGAGAAGAATTTCAGAGTGAGGAACTTACTGGATATAATTGCCTGTCTGGCCGTTTGAGCAGAAGACCGTTATATAGGACCTGGGCCCTTGCCAAAATGACGTCGCTCACCTCATAGTTAAACGGTGCGTTTAACCAAGTGAGTCAGCTGCTCTACACGTGCGCTATGTAAGTTAATATAAAGCATACCACCATACTCTCCCCTGCTATCGAATCATCCTCCATGCCCAGCAGCTATAACAGTGATCGGTTTTCTCTTCATCACTCGTTCAAGATTGCCAACCGAGCTCGCCAGTGTTGGGGAGAGAACGAGAAGGACTGAGAGGCGGTGACTCGGAGGCTTCGCGAGGATGGCGGTGGAGGACCAACGACGTTAGGTGAGGCTGGCGAGCCAGCATTGTTGTTGCCCTTGCGCAGCTGATCGCAAGCGATGCGTCCAGATCTGATTTCACCACAAATCTCGGCGAAAGTGAAGAGCATGGTTTTTAGGGAAAGATAGAGTCTAGTCCTTAGGAAAGTTTATTTGTTACAAAATGGCCCCATTTCTAAATTCTAATAAACCTATTGATGGGTTGTCCGTTGGTACCATTAACTCTTCTAACATGCAGCCGGTTGGAAGCTTCAGCATACCAATAGGTTGCCCGTTGGAATTGGCTAAATAATGATTTTTTTTTCCATTCATCATTATTTTTTAAGGACATTTTCTTATACTCAATTGAAAAGTTAAATTAGTATTTTTTTAATTATTCCATTTAATGTCATACATAAATTTTGTCTACTTTGTTAAACGATGTTTTCTTATTCAACCAATTTTGATACAAAAATCGAAAGAATTAGTTAATATCAATATTATGCTCTCAATATTAATTATCTTTATTCTCTTTTCATTTGCATTTATCTTCAATATTATGCTCTTATAATTATTTTATTATAAGAATTATATTTTTAATAAAACTTTAACCACATCAAAGTTTGATCATTTTTATATTGTAAAAAATCAAAGTTTTAAAAGATGCATATAATTAATGTTTTAATTTTGTAGAATGCATATTTCAATGATAAACAATTTTATCATAACGTGAAATATAAATAAATTGTCAACCTAGGACACTACCAATGGACTACCTGTTTGTACCATTAACTCGAAGCTTTACCATACCAACGGGCTGTCCGTTGGAATTGGCTAAATAATGGAAAAAAAATATTTTTTTCCCGCATTGATCATTATTTATTATTGACACTTTATAATCCTCAATTGAAAAGTTAAATTATAATCTTTTTAAATTGCTTCATTTAATGTTATACATAAATGTTGTCTACTTTGTTAAAGGATTTTTTCGTATCCAACCAATTTTGATACAAAAATTAAAATAATTAGTTAATATCAATATTATGATCTCAATTAGTTATCTTTATTCTCTTTTCACTTGCGTTTATCTTGAATATTATATTCGTATCATTGTTTCATTATAAAATTTATATTTTAATAAAACTTTAACCACATTGAAGTTTGATCATTTTTAAATTGTAAAATATATCAGTTTTAAAACATGCATATCATGGGTGTTTTAATTTCATATAATGCATATTTCTATAAAATATGTAATTAAAGTATAATTTCAAGGGCATTTGCGTAAAAATATGAAAGAAAACGAAAATGTTAACGGTGAAACTAATTGAAGGACTACAAATGTGCAAAAACCAAAGTTAAGGGATTCCAACATGATAAATTCTTAAAACAGGACATGAATAGGATAATAAACAAAGTTAAGGGATTAACGACGCAGTTTACCAATTTTTATTAGAATGTAAGATATAAATAAATTTTCAACCTAAAACATTACCAACGGACTGCTCGTTAATACAATTAACTCTTCCAACAGGTAGGCCGTTAGAAGCTTCACATACCAACGGGCTGCCCGTTGGTAACATGAATTTTTTATTTTGTAATTTTTAAAATGAAAAAAATACAATACCAATGGGCTGCCTATTGGTAGGTTATTTCTTCCGGCGATACCAACGATCTACTCGTTGGTGTGTACTGACCAGAGAATTTACCAACGGGTTGACCGTTGCTAAATACTAACAGGCTAAAAACTCGTTGGTTTTTACATATTTTCTAGTAGTGTACCATTAACTCTTCCAACGTGCAATCCGTTGGTACCATTAAGCTTCACCGTACCAATAAGTTGCCCATTGGAATTGGCTAAATAATGAAAAATAATAAATTTCTTCTCATTGATCATTATTTTTTAATGACACTTTCTAATCCTCAACTGACAAGTTAAATTATAATTTTTTAGAAAAAATTCCATTTAATGTCATACCAACAGGCTGCCCGTTGGTAACAAAACCTTTTCATTTTCTAATTTTGTAAATAAAAAAATACAGCACCAACGAGCTGACCGTTAGTAGCCCATTTCTTTTGACGGTACCAACGGTCTGCTCGTTGGTATGTTCTCGTCGGAGATTTTACCAACGGGTTAACCGTTGGTAAGTACCAACATGCTAAATAACCCATTGGTTTTGACACATTTTCTAGTAGTGGTCGAATGATCTGGCTTGCTCCTGGTGGACCACTCCGTCGAATCGACCTCTCATAGCCGAATGACTTGTTCTCCATCCGCGTGCTCCGTCTGTGGAATCAACAACTCTATTCGTCACCGCGTGCTCTGTTCTTCAAATTGGCCACTCCGTTCATCGAAGTGACCTCCCTAGCTCACTCATGATGCAAAGTCGAAGCCAAATCTGGTTCCCCTTCTTGTGAGTCACAGTGGGAGGTTAAGGGTCAGTGCGCAGGGTGTGAGGAGATTTGGGTCGAAACTTAGATGCACAAGACCGATGTGACGGTGTGAGGTCAAGAGTGCCAATGCAAAATTGAGCCAACGACGCTAGGAGTGCATGCGTCAACAGTGGGGGAATGTGTTCGGTTGGGAGGTGGTAGACTTAAGGTGGGAGGAAGAAATGTGTAAAATGGTTCGGGTAAGATTGTTATAGTTAGAATTTTTAGGGTAAAATTATAGTATTATTCTAAGAAAATTAACAATCAATACATTAAGTTAACATTCAAACGGGAATGTTGTAGGTTTTTCTAGGGGTGTCAATTAGTCGGGACGCGTCGGGTCATTTCGGTTACTTCAAGTTGAGTTGATACTAGGTTCGGCTCAGGTTTCTTATTACTTTGGATTGAGCTTATTTCGGGTTTTTTCAGGTTGAGTTGATTTCGGGTTGGGTCGGGTTTGAATTGATCGGGTTTGTTCGGGTTCGAGTTGATGTACTTTCATTTTTAGGTTACTTTCAATTGAAGGCGAGTAGTAGAGCAAGCACACGACTACCGAAAAGCACCCAGTACTTTGTCGACGTCGACAAGTAGTAGAGCAACCACTTAGGCGGTGCTTCCAAACTTCTACTCGATGTCGACGAGTCGATGATATTCTCTAAGTTACGGTTATCCAATACTCCGTCAACGTCATTTATTCAGGTCATTTCAGGTGACTTTCTCGGGTCACATTGGGTTCGGGTCATTTCGGGTTTCAGATCATTTATGGCTCGTTTAGTTATGAAAATTTTAGAAAATTTTCATTTCAAGTTTCCTTTGTAAATAGTTAGGATGTATAACTAGTCATTAATTAAGGAGAGAAAACATTGTTTTCAAAACTTTGGAAAACTCTAGTGTTAAAATGGAGAACTTCAAAATAAAATTTTCTACTTTAACCCATGAATTTTCTAAAGTTTTCTCTCCTTAATAACTAGTTGTACATTCCACCCATTTACAAAGGAAATTTGAAATGAAAATTTTGAATTTTTTTCAAAACTAAACGGACTCTTAGAGTTTTAGGTCGTTTCGGATCGTTGTCTTTCTTGGCCAGTTCAGGTTCAAACGGATTAGTTGAGTGAGGTCAGATTTTGACATCCCTGGATTTTTCTAGACTATGGAGGGTAAAATGGCTTCTGAAAATATATAGATAAAGTGAAGATTATGATAAACCTCGTAGGTAAATGATAATTTCCCAACGAAAAAAAAATTGTTCTTAGAAGTAAATACCAACTCTCCTTGTAATTTTTTTGTGATGTACTCAACCTTGTTTAATTGTTATCTGCATTTAGCACATGGATCGCTTTAGTATTTATGACATATATAAATGGTTTACCAACTTTTGTCCATTTCTTCATTGCCTCTAGTAGTTGGAGCACCAGTAGCAGAATTAGGCTATCTTTCTTCTTCTTCATGCTTACAAGTACAAGATGCCCGGTTGGTGTGCTGTATTGCTTTTTCATTTTATGGTTGGTCACCAACCAGTTCCACTACCACCTAATAGTGTTTCTATCCAATTAAGATTCAAAAAAAAAAAAAAAATTGTTCATCTAGGAAATTTCCTAGTCTATTCTTGAATTAAACAAAAGCTCTAAAGATTTCTTTTTTATTAAACAAAATTTCAAGAGATTATGAAGTAACCTTAAATTGAAGAGTGAAGACTCATATTCAAGCATATATAGTGAAAAAACAAAAATTAGCATAAATAATGCACATTTTTCTATTATTAGAGTTTTTTAAACATAACAATTCTATGAATTCTAGAAATACTTTGTTTATAGTTGGTATTCTGAATCCGAATTTGTGAAGATGAAGAATTCTATGATTCTGATAATGATGGAGAATTATTTTTTAAAATGAACTAAACAGAGGATTCCATAGATTTAAAATTCATATTCCTAAAATTCTCGAGCCGAACATCCTTAGTAAGTGTTTTGTTCAAGGATTTTAAGAATACGGATTCTCAAAATTCCTTGAATCCATGAAATCTTGTGTTTGGTTTATTTTAGAAAATAATTCTCCATTATTCTGATAATCATAGAATTACTCTTCCTTGATAAATTTTTTGATTAAGAAACAAGTATTCTTATAATCCATAGAATTATTATATTAAAAAAATTAGGACAAAGTCTTAAAACTTTATATATTGACACATTTAGGCCTTAAACTCTTAAATTTTTTACAAATAATCACTAAAAATTACATATTTGGTCCCTGAATTTTTTAAAAAATTACAAATTGGTCTCTAAAAATTACACATTTAATCCTTAAATTTTTATAAATTTTACAAAATGATCCCTTAAAATTACAAATTAGTCCATAAACTTTTGTAAAAGTTATAAAATGATCTATATACAATCCATATTATTAGAATTCTTGAACCAAACATAAGATTGTAAGAATATGCATTTATATTCTCTATCATGAATATTTTTTATATTTTTACATTCCATAAATTCTTAAAATTCATAAGCCAAACATCCCCAAAGAAACTGAAATCGTAGAGTTCCTTCCTTTTTTTTACTAAATGCGGAGGAATTTGCAATTGCTAAACGAATATACCACAACTTGCTCAAGTTTTGCCAAATTTTGCAGTTTCCCTTTTGTGCATAAGAATATTGTTCATATATATATATATATATGGTGGTTTCCCATGAAGAAAGATCCTCCCTAACAAGAAAGGAATTACCTTTACCATTCATATCCAAATTTCACATAACGAACCACATTAATTCGCATTGCTCCAATTTAGTAAAAAATACAAATTTAACAGTAAAGTTTAGGATTTTCAAATATGAAAGGATGGTGATAATAAACATAAGTCTCTTTTTTTTTTTTCCTTTTTTTTTTTTCATTTGATCCGACGGCAGATAGTGATCCCATCACCAACAGGGAGCATACAGATCTCAATCCTAGGGTCAGCAGCAAGCGCCTTGTTCAGCTCCAACACAAAATCTCTGTAATATCTCACATATTTCCTGAGAGGTGCATCAGGAGGTGCGACCATGGAGCCGTTCCATAGAGTGTTGTCGTACCCGATCACACCACCAACCTTCACTAAATCAATCAGCCTCTTGTGGTAGTTCAAGTAGTTGTCTTTATCTGCGTCAACGAAGATGAAGTCGTATGACCCATGATTCTTCTCCTGCAAATTTGACCCCAAAGAAACAATCTTTACCAAAAGTTTCAACAATAATTGATGTTAGATCAGGAAATTCTAATCTACAAGAATCCGTTTTGTGCAGAACTTGGTGCAAGACTCAGGGATGAAATGGGTATTGTAGATTAGAATGAACTGTTAGATGGATGATAGAGGTGGGGAAGTTTACATCTTGGACCAATTGATCAAGAACAGGAAGTGCAGGGCCTTCTTTGAATTCAATCTTGTGAGCAACACCAGCTTTCTCAATTACAGGAAGACCCAGTTCATAATTCTCTCTGTTTACATCCATGGCAAGGATCTGCAACAATAAAAAATTCAAAAATCTCATCTTGATCACAAAGTTGGGAACTTTTTGGTCACTTTTTTCTCAAAGTTGGTACCTTTCCATCATCAGGAATGGCTAAGGCGGTGGCCAAGAGTGAGTAGCCAGTGAAGACACCAATCTCCATGGTGTTCTTAGCATTGATGAGCTTAAGAAGCATGTTCAGAAACTGTCCCTCATCTGCAGATGTGGTCATGATGTTCCTGATTCATAACTTCACAGATCAGCCACAAAACCAAAACCCAACAAACCCAAAACCAAACAAGTTTCTGTCACAAAACAATAATGATTTTGAAATAGTACCTTGATTTGAACAAGTTTCTGTCATAAAACAAGATTAATTTTTTTTTTTTTTTGTGTTCTTTCAGTTTAATAACTTTAAAATAGTACCATGGATGTTCTTTCAGCCACACAACCAAAACCCACCAAACAAGTTTCTGTCACAAAACAAGATTGCATCTTTTTTTCCTTTTCTTTCAGTTTTAACAAATGAAATAGTACCATGGATGTTTGGATGTAATTTCCCTGAGCTCTTTCATGGCTTCAGGCTCTCTAGGGTAAACACTGGTTTCAAGAATGTACTGCAAAAATCAAGATCACATATTTTCACATATCAGAAATCATCCAAAATGGATAAAGATAGAATTTTTTTTTGTGAACTTGGACCTGATAAAGGGCATCGCTTTGGAGGAGGCTCTTGTGGCCGACCTCTTGGTGCCTACTAGCCTGAGACTGCTGCTCTTCATTGTTTGTTGCCATTGGAGGAAAATGAGAAGTTTCTCTGTGAACGAT
This sequence comes from Daphne laureola, assembly GCA_038382905.1. Classification (NCBI taxonomy): domain Eukaryota; kingdom Viridiplantae; phylum Streptophyta; class Magnoliopsida; order Malvales; family Thymelaeaceae; genus Daphne; species Daphne laureola. The sequence goes on from JBBYHH010500415.1 coordinate 9,212, forward strand.
GAGGAAAGGAATGTGTGTGTTTTCTGGGTGTTCTGGTTTGGGAGAGAGGGTTATATGGAAGATGGTGGGAGTTAGTGGAACCGGTTTGGAGCGGGTTGGTGAGTGGGACCGAGCGCCAACCGGGTCGGGGGTTGGTGAGACGAGGGCCGGGTGTGTGAACGCGAGCTACGCGGTTCAATAAGAATGTGCCAGGTCAGCTGTGGGACATTTTTGTATTCCATCATGTCTAGCTAGTTGGGTTCATGGTTTGGTTCGGGTCGGATAGTGAGGAAAATGATACCACCCACATTAAGGGTGTTTTCTTTTCAATAACAAGCTGTTGTAAATTATTTTGATTTAAAAATTGGAAGAATATTTGTGAGAGAAATTTTTTTTGGAAAATATATTGAATTTATATAGTTGTTCGTTTTGCAGCATAGAGTGATGCACTTGATCACGACAATGATGCATGTCACTTGGTATTATGATACTCTCACGTAACAACATCATGCATTCTTTTTTATGACAATGCTGCACTTTATTCAACCGTCCAGAGTGATGCTCCCATACTATCAAATGATACATTTTGTTTCACTAATGATGCACTCTCATTGTACTATGATACTCTCATCTACAAACATGAAGAACCCCTTATGATGATTTAATAATGCATTATGTCTCACTAATGGTACACTTCATGATTGATCAACTTCATCCTTAAAAAATGATGCACTCCTAATAAACCATATGCACACATTTTCTTCAACATTTTAAAATGATGGAGTGTTCAAACTGATGTTCTATGTGCTTAAAATGACATTCGCTATGATTAGTATAATGAGTTCAGCACTTCGAATGATGTTATTTGCTCTTGGACAATGTAGTATGATGTCTTGGTTCAAAATGATGTGTTTGATGTCATGAATGATGCTCTTTATTTTACGTATAATGCACTACCTTACATGCGTCATTCTGATGACTTAATGATGCACTCATTTTCTTCAATCTCTCACGATGATGTATTTGATGACCACAACGATGCACTCTAATTGCACTACGATACTATCTCTTGCAAACATAATGCACTCATTTTAATGACTTAATGATGCACTCATTTTCTTTAACTTTTTAAAATGATGTGTTTGGTGACCAAAATGATGCTATACATTTCCACTATAATGCTCTCTCTTACAAACATGATGCTCATCTCCCCACTAACGATACATTCCAGCTCACACATGATGCACTTCCTCTCCCGAATGATGAAATCAGACGATGCACTTCATCCTCTAAAATGATGCACTCCATGCATCAATGATGCACTCCATGCAAAATGGTACTTTTATGGTGGAATGTGATCCTTCTTTCCTTGAAAATTTATCTTTTTCCATCTATTTCAGTTGACATTCTTCCGATTCATCATTAATTGGTACTCCCTCTGTTCCAGTTAGGGGTGGTAACGAGCCGAACCGAGCTCGAACATCACATGTTCGAGCTCGAGTTCGAGTTCATGCGAGTGGCTCGAGTTCGAGTTTGTTCGAGTCGAGCTAAAAAAAAAAACGGCTCGACTCGGCTCGTTCAATGTTCGAGTTCGGCTCAATAGTTCGTGAGCTCGAAAAATTTAAGTATCTAATTAATTAAAATAGAAAAAAAAACCAGTATTAAGTTATAAATTATCCCAAAACCATCATTTTCCTTGGGTTCGTGGCTCGTGAAGCTCGGTTCGTTTAACGTGGTTCGACTGTTCGAGCTCAAAATGGCTCGTGAATGGCTCGGTTTGTTTTATACTCCTAGCTCGAATTGGCTCGCGAGCTGGCTCGAGCCAAACCTTAAAGGTTCGAGCTTGGTTCGTTAAACTACTCGAATCAAAACTTCAACTCGAACTCGAGTTCGTGGCTCGTGAAGCTCGGTTCGTTTAATGTGGTTCG
>JBBYHH010500526.1:0-11117 GCA_038382905.1 Daphne laureola
TGGCGCGGTCTATTGATTCTGTCAACTGCGCAGGTTAACCCAACAAGACATGGAGATGGAGCTGAATATCATCAAGACTAGAAGGCAGAAACTTAATAGCATAGTGGTCCCTACTGAAAAGCCACCACCATATGTGTTTAGCTACATTATGATTTTGGGGTGTAGGTTTACCTAGATCATCTATTTTATGAATTTCTGGATGTTTAATAATTTACTCGGGGAGTGTTTACTCCTTTCTGGTGTATTTGGTATTGAGTTGAGCTCAATTGTATGTTGTGAAAATGTGCAGTTTTCTTGTATGTGTGTGGAAATTTTTAAGTGTGGAACTTCATGCAAACCGGGACAACCGAAACCAATGGGGCGTTTAGGACAAGGGTAAGATATTTTATGGGACTGGGTTATGGATCACCCACCACACTGTGGCCCATGTTCCAACATCACGCCCCCTCACCGTTGGCTTCCGCAGGCAGAGGGGGGTGACAACTTGGTATCAGAGCAGTTTTTAAGAATAAGAGTTCAGAACATAGGTTGGTCCAAGTATGGACTTAGGAAGAGGTGCTTGGATGGGCGCAGCCTGTGCTACCGATTAGTCTAGGATAGTTTAGTGAGGATTCTGGCCACCTCCTTACAAGAACTACCTTGGAATGAGAGGTGGGATTACAGGCGGTCGGTCTAAACATGCTTAATTTGATTAAGGTTCCGGTTTACCTTTGGTAAAGAGAAAATTGCACAGGACTTGACCCTTAAAGACATGGTCTATCTGATGATTAGTGATTGTATATGATGCGGTTTGATGCTATTTTCCTGTTTAGATAATTTGCATCATACATCATACATGCATCTACACTACAGAGCCATTAGGAATACTGCTTCTTGCTTATGATAGGAAATTAACTGTTATGTGTGCTCTTTCTTTTATTCTGAAATTTCAGCTATGGTAAATACTCGCCGCCAACAAGATTTACATCCTGAGCTTAGGGAAGTAGATCCCGCTCCTTTTGATAATATGGGAAGGAGATGAAGGAGGCCGAGGTAACAACCGGTTTCATCAGATCCTTCATAGCAACTGCAGGTCCCAGCAGACCTATTACAGATCTTAGGGCAGATTCAGACTGTTCTGAACAATTTCTTGCCCCAGGGAGATCAGGGTAACGCAGGAGTGGATGTGAATTGAGAGGCACAAGAGAGCTTGGGTGGTCAGTGAGAGGATGACACTACCGAGTTAGAGTATTCAGACACTCCCACTACTATACATTCCAGCCCTCAGGGCTACCAGATTGATCTAAGTTTAGAGGAGGAAGAAGATGAGGATAGAAGACAGCCCCGAGGTCAGAGGGTACACGGAAGGTCATATCTGACCATATTGTGCAGGATCGATCTCGAGAGGATAGAGATTGATGACCTTACCGCCGCCCCCGAGATATAGAAGGTGATGATGTTGAGGATGTTCGACGGGCCCAGAGGCCCCGGGTATAGCGAGTTACAGGTTCAAATGGACTTACCAGGATGGAGCACTTTTCAGCGCCTTGGTCCCCCTAGATTCTCCGGCAAGGGAGGGCCGGAGACCGCTGAGTCATGGTATTCCGACATGGATCAGTTACTTAGGACATTGGGTTTTCCATATGAAGAGATGGTTTCACATGCCACATTCAACCTTAGAGACATGGCATATAATTAGTGGAAAATAGTGGTTGGCTCCAGGAGAGCGTAGTACATACAGCAGGGGAGGCAGGACCCTGATATGAGGTGGGAAAAATTCTCCCACCTATTTCAGGAGAGATGGATTGGGTACGCTGCCTGATATCGTCGACAGATGGAGTTTGACACCTTATGTCAGGGGAGTATCTCCATCACAGACTATGAGCATGAGTTTAACCGATTAGTGCGTTATGTTCCTCAGTATGACAGGATGGAGGATGAAAAGGTAAAGAGGCTTATCAGAGGATTGAGACCAGAGATCAAAATTTACGTGGTACCCCTGAGTATCAGATCGTATCATGAGATATTTCAGAAGGCATTATTGATAGAGATGGAGCAGGCAGAGGATCGAGATGCTCCACACAAACCCCAGACCAGCAGGAGGAGTGTAGGACCACAGAGTTCACACAGGGGTGCCGGAAGGTCCGGCAGATCAGGCAAGAATAACAAGGGCAAGGGTGTAGCGAGACCATCATTATATTGCCAGAGTTATGGCAAGTATCACTCCGGCATATGTTACCGCCAGTCGGGCGGATGTCTCCGATGTGGATCCACGGATCATTGGATCAGGGACTGCCTACGGATGCAGGGGCAGGACAGGGTAGTAGAGCCACATCACCAACAGCGGGCCCAACCTAACGCACCCCGGGGCCGTGGATTAGGTTTGGGTGGCCCAAGATTCCAACAGCCGAGACTCCAGTATCAGCCACCACCTCCACTACCACAGCTCCAGGACCGACCCGGATGGGTATTCCATATTAAGCAGGGCGTGACTGCTCAGCAGGGAGCTTTAGCAGGTACATTATTCCTGAATGATGTTTCTGTTTATGCACTTTTGATATTGTTGCACAGAGGTGTGCAATATTTATGCATGTAGTTATTAGTTATTTGTGTGATGAGTTTATGATTTGTACTACCGAGAGTTAATATTTGTTATTAAATCATATGGTATTTGAATGTGTATTGATTGTCAGTAGGTATCAGATGTAATCCGATTAGTTGGTGTTAGGTACACCTTAGTATGATCTGAACCTTAACATGAAGTTAAGGATTCTGTACCGGGTTTCAGTGACCGGTGAGGAAAACTAGTGTGAGCTTAACTCTGCAGACACTCTTGTAGATTTAGAGAAGATTTCAATTATGCGATACTTTCCGCAGGTATTTTTCAAGGAGTTGTTAGGGATGCCATTAAGGTGGGAGAGTGTATTTGAGAAGTGTTTTGATGACACTTTGGAAACGTTGGCGGTATGCCAAGTTGTGAAGTATGATTTTTTGGATGCATGGAGTATCCTTTTCTGGGCAGGTCATTAACAAGAATGATCTTTTGGTTGACCTTGAGAAGGTCAAGGTTGTATAAGATAGGGAGCACTATTTGCTGGTAATAAATATTAGATCTTCACTGAATATAAGAGCCTAAGGATATAGATTTAGGAAAATCGGATTGAGGAATCATATCTAATAAGTCTGTGCCACAGGTGGCACCCTTAAGAGAGAACATCGATTTTCACTTTAACCATCCAATTAGAGTGGTTGGTCAGAGTTCAGGAGTTAAAAAAAAAGGGATCTAAGTGTGAGAAAACTTTCTAAATAAGATGATAGAGCATTGCGTTTATCTTTTGAGTACAAGCAAAGTTTGCTGTACTTCGAAGAACATCTGTAAGTATCAGATGACAAAGAGAGAAAAAAATTCAGACGCGGTTGAAGACCGTGAATGAATACACCACTTCTTATGCGAGTAAGCGGTGTTGAGATTTAGAATTTAAGGTCGGAGATAAAATTTGGCTTAAGATTACACCAAGTAAAGAGACCAATAGATGTGGTGGGCGGGGCAAGATAGCCCGAAATATGTTGACTCTTATGAGATTTTAGAGTGTATGGGTGAAGTTGCCTATCCGTTAGCTTTGCCTCTGAGTATGTCGGCAGTGCATAAATTCTTTTGCATTAGTATGTTCAAGAGAGTATTCTGGATCCGATTCAGACCATCCTTGTGAATGAAATTTAGTTTGGAGCTGAACTTGTCTTGTCAGGAAACATTAATTGCCTGGTTGGCTAAGAACACTCAGAAACTCCGTAACGAGTCAACCCCGATGATTAAGGTTTAATGATATGATGGAACATTATCCCGATGAATTTATGAGTTTGAAGGTACTCTTGGAGGACCAAAAGTCCTAAGGGGGAGAATGTTACAGTCACCATTGACGGATGGTGACTTTCCGATAAAGTTGATCGAAGGTTAAATTCTGTAATCGATGGGACTTTGTAATAAAATGTGCGGGACACAATTTTTATTAATTCCCATGTCCCGAGAAATTATTTGAGGTCCATTTCCGTGGGATTTCACATTTTGGTATTGGTACGTGAGTCCCGGGCCATTTTGCCAAATTTCGGTCCGGCGGTAAAATTGTTATTTTAGAAAATTGGAGGAAAATGGACATTAATTTGGCTATGGTTGTGGCATCAAAAGTTAGAAGTGATAATTTGGGCTATGAAATGATATTATAAATTATGGTATGGGAGAAATATCATGTATCATAAAATAAGAAGTAAGTGGAAGACATGTGTCAACATGTTATGGTGGAGGATATTATTTAAGTATATTAATTATGAGGTAGTAGATAAGTATGAAGTGAAAAAGGAGTAATTTGGTTTTGATAAGGATTTTAAATAGAAGGAAATAAAAATAAATTAAGTGTGGTAGTAAGTAAATGGTATTATTAAGTAAGAAAATGGAGTAAAATTCATTTAAACACAAAACTCTCTCCCTCCTTCCTCGCTCTTATCGCCGATTCCACACACTCTCTCTACCACCATTGTTCTTGCAATTTCTTCACCAAATCTTCATATTTTCTCTAGGAATCAAGAAGGTAAACTTGTATTCATGAAGAAACTTAGATTGGAAGTTGAATCAAGCTCTCTTCTTCTCTCAATGTTGGGCCGAATTTAGGGGATGAATTTGGATAATTTCTTCATCAATTTTATTCTAGATTTGTGTAAGGTAAGCATGAATTTGAAGTAATTTGAAGTGTTGTTAAGCTTCTCTACATGATTCATCATTTTGGTTAGAATTAGAGAGGCTAGGGTTCATGTATTCTTGAACAATGTTGGGGTTAAATTGAAAGGGTGTTTCTAAAGTGTAATTGGGATGTTTATGAATATATTTAATATTTAGTGTTAAGCTTGAATCATCATGGTTGATGACATGATGAGGAGGCCAATTTTGATAAGGATGAACATTTGTTAATATTCTTGGTTTAAGTGTTGAATTGTGATGATTTAGTGATGCTATAGAGATCCTAAAAGTGTTGTTAAAGTTTGAAGAAAGTTCACATAGGGTACTTTTGTCAATGGGCCAAAATTATGGGAGTTTTAAAGTTAATTGGTGTTCAATGATGAATTATGAAATTAAGGATGGATTAGTGTTATTAGTGAGCTTTCAGAATGATGCTGAAAGTTTAGAGAAACTTTCTTTGGTGATTTGTAAGTTTGTGCCGAAATTGAGCATTAAAGAAATAAATTGGTATTCTTGGATAAATGTTGAAATTATGTTGAATTAAGGTTGAAATTGAATTCCTAAGTTGAAATGTGGATAATTGGAGCAATTTCCCTTAATTATGCAAGTTGGCCGAATTTAAGGAGTATGATTCAACGTTGGTATTTTGCTAAAGTATGAATTTGAGTTTGATTAAAGTTTATTATGAGGTCCCAAACTGTTGATTGGTTGATTAAAGGAAAGTCTCTAGGTATGTTTTACGCAGTTTGGTTGAAAGTAAAGGTTGAAAAGTCATGTGGATGATCTTTGATAAAGTATGGATGAACATTGTTGAAATATGGATTTGAGTGGCTTAGTGATGCTTTTAAATTCCTAAAATATGGATGAAAGTTGAAGATAACTTTCTTGGTGAATTTTCCTACTTTGGCCGAAATATTTGAAGAAATACTGAAGATTGGTATTTTTGTTAAAGTATGGTTGTGAATTGGAATAAGGATGTATTAGAGCACCTAAGTGTTGTTGGATTATTAAAGAGGGCTCTTTGGTTAATTTTATCCTAGTTGGACGAAATTGTGCTTTGAAAAAGAGGTTTCGTGTTAAATGATGCTAAGTGGCAAATGTTGGCTAAAGTGAGCTAAATTAAGGCTAAGGGAGCAATTTGGTAATATTTTAGTAAGTTGCTCACTATTCTGGAAATAGGGCCAAATTGCACATTTGGTAAAAGTATAAGGTGTTGTTTGATTATTAGTGATAAATGAAGTGGAAATGAGCTTTTCTAGATGAAAAGTAAATGTTGAGTAACATTTCCGTTGATTGGTCATTTTTTGGTAAATTGGCCAAAAATGCTAAGTTGGTTTGAATGTTGAGTTTGGATCAATGAATTGAGGATTCAACTCCTTTTGTTATGTAATTGTTTAGAGTTATCTTGGATAGCTGGGAATCCAACCGGAATGTTGCCGGACTTTCGATAGCCTTTGCCTCGGGTTGTATCAGGAAGTTTGCGATTTATGTTAGGTAAGGGCTCAACTTTCTTGAATATGCATTCTGGGATGCTTTATATGCAATTTGGGTTACTAGTTAGATGGTGAGGTATATGGTATGCAGGTTTTCAAGCTCGGAGTTATTTAGTAATCATTGGCTGATCAATTTGGTATTTCTCTGGATTTCTATGATCATGATGATCAATTCTGTATGTTCTGGTATTTCTGTGATCTTGATGATTAATTATGTTTTTCTGTATTCTGTGATCATGGTGATCAACTCTGTGATGCTAGATGCATCGGTCAATGTTTGACCTATTATGTGATTATGACAGTTACGGGGAACCTAGGCCCCCCGCTGGTACTATGCATATGTTATGTATGTGGGAACCCCGATGGGTTGAGCATCAACCCTCGGTGGCCATCATATGTATTTGCGTCCGAGTGGACGAGTATGTATATGTGTATCTAAGTTGATATCTAAGTCTGTGTCTAATGGGACGAGTGTGTATATGTACCTAAGTTGGTATCTGAAATCAGTGTATGTTTGGTATATGTATTCGTACCCGTATCCTTTCTGTCCTCCGGGACATCTGTTATATATAATTATCATTTGCATATCATTCATCATGTGGTTACCTAGGTATGAACTGCGTAGTATATTGCATACTATACATGCTAATCCTTTTGGTTGCAGGAAATAAGGTAAGGAAGGAATTATAAGTATTCCGCCTTTCATGCATATCATTTACCATGAGATATTTAGGTTACTAGAACATGGCATGCTAACCCTTTGTGCAGGAATTTCTAACTTTCTTTGTTGCAAGTTATTTTATAAACCATTACCTTACCTTAGCTCTTACTGAGTACCTTTCGAGGACTCACTCCCCTTATGTTTATCTTTTTCAGGAGCTAGAGATATTAGACCAGCGGAGTAGGCCCGCTTGGTCATTCTGTGATTTTGTGTCGCAGGTACAAATAACTCCTAGTTGTGATTTCTGCTTTCTGATTAAGGAGAGACCTCGATTGAATAGTTACTCATCGATTGAGTAGTTGGGTGAGCACATATGTTATGACTGACGGTTAGTCATTGTTTGTGTTTAGGAGCAGCAGCAGTAGCTTGGCATGAGTGTCAGTATTATAGTTGATCCCAACCACCAGGCACAGTATGTATTCCATTTTGGCAGCTCTGGGCTTTGTAGGAGTAGATTGCATATGTACATGTAGCTTTGAAAGCATTTTAGAAAAATGTTCATGTGTTCAGCTCCGTTATGATTTTGGGGTGTAGGTTCACCTGGATCATCTATTTTCTGAATTTCTGGATGTTTAATAATTTACTCGGGGAGTATTTACTCCTTTCTGGTGTATCTGGTATTGAACTGAGCTCAATTGTATGTTGTTAAAATATGCAGTTTTCTTGTATGTATGTGAAAAATTTTAAGTGCAAGATTTTATGCAAACCGGGACAACCTAAACCAATGGCACGTTTAGGACAGGGGTAAGATATTTTATGGGACCGGGTTATGGATCACCCACCACACTGTGGCCCAAGTTTCGACGTCACGCCCCTTCCCCATTGGCTTCCGCAGGCAGAGGGGGGTGACATAAATCATAGAGGGGAAGAAGTGGAATCATCTATGGGTCGGAAATCATTGTCTTTCGTAGTACTAATGTACGTCCTAAGTAACATGCATGTGCATCTAAAGTGGTGTCCTAGAAGCATGGATCATCTCTATTACCATTTGCCGATGACTGGGGCTGACTCCCAGTGATTGTCTGATTCGCTAGAATCGGATTCTAAGGCATTCTCCTAGACTCACTAGCTCATCACAAACTATCACATGTTCCTATGAAACATCGAAATCTAACTACTTTACTCATACAATTATATCGATAATGAGAAAGCATGCAATCAATCTCCATTTTCATTCATCGAGGTGAGTTACTACTATCATCCCGCTCCCTTCTCGGGTACTACCGTCCACCGCTCGTATAAGAAGGTTTACCGCCTAGTCACTCTCATGGTCCAGGGGTGATCTCTCTGAGGATATACATCACCTAACGATTCACCAATAGATACTTACTCAGGCCCTCTCGAGCTCCAAGTAAGGCTACCAATCAGTCTTGGGGGTCTATGTCGATGAAAGCTCTCTCGAGCATTTCATCGAACACCTAGATTGCATGCCAATGTAAGTGGCCAACAAACATGCATGTTATAGGGGAAACACTCTAAAGACCAAAATCAACTATTAATAATCATAGAGAAAGATAAATTGCAACCTAAGCATGATACTACTAAGACAAGCATACATCATACTCTATTACTGCTAAAAAATAGACATGGAAGATATAGTAGCACTAAAGACATAAAAGAAGAGAAAATGTTAGAATTCACCCGTAGATTGCTTCTCCATAAATTAGCCCTTCAACCCCTCAGTTTTTGAGGTTGAAGGGCTAAAATCCCTTAGCTCAAGAAGCTAGTTCTAAACTAGGGTTTCAGTCCAAAATTGGACTTCCAACCACAAAATGAACAAAAGAGTTCAACTTGGAATGAATTTGAACAACTAAAATCTGACCTTAGAGGCCATATTTATACTAAAACTAGATACCTAAACTACCCCTAACCTAAAATCACATATAATATAGTTAGGAAGGGTAAAATACGTAGTACAAAGTAATACCCAATGGATAAGATCAAAGTATTTTGTACAATCTCGTGGGTGCAAGATGGAAAGGTGGGATCACCAAACTGGCACCTCGAGTCACCTCATGCCACCAGCAAGTAACACCTCGCGTTGGAATCTGCCGCCTCAAGCCACCTAGAGTCGCCAGCAACTGGCACCTTAGGCCGCGATCTGGCACCTGGTCACGCCTATAAATGGCACTTGGTTCTAGTGCATGGTTTCTTAGGGGCACTAGTTTTAGGTGTAAACCTAGCGCCTCTAACAAATGGTTACCCCAAAATTGCACCACTTTGCAATGAACTCCTCTATCTTTTCCTTTGGTGCAATTCAATCCTTCCAGCATTCTTTTCAACCTTGTTGTCCTCCATTTTAATCAACAATTATGCACAATGAGATCCTTTTCACCTGCAAATGTACGCACCTGTAATTCTTCAGAGTTTATAAGTAAAGTACATATTTAATAGTAAAAGTAGGGAAAATTGATGAGTTTAATACTCTAAACATAGTCAAAATATATACATGTTTATACAATAATCAGTAACCACCGCTACCAACTCTCTCTCTGCTCAGTCCATCCATACACAAATAAAGTGTTTCCAACGATTCACTTCCCCAATCATATTTTTTCATTACAGAAATATCTTCCAGATGTGATAGTGAGAAAGTATCAACATTGGGACTACTAGTATCGGCTATAAAAGTAGTGCCTATTAACACGAAGCAAAACACTTGCAACAGATGCTCTCTTCTCTCCTGAGTACCAAGTTGATAACCTTGATAAACATTCATCACTTCTATATATTTAACACTCTTTTGCTTGTAAGACATCTCCTAGTGGTCACCAACTGCCTTCTCTAGCCTTTCAGCATCATCCCTTATAGTGATGTCCGTTGGAAGCCTCTTACCCGAACATCTCAATCCACTAATAGAAGCAAAGGTAATAAGTGTCATGAGCCCCATGACCCTGAAATATTGTCAAGTGCGCCTGCAGTAGGGAATGTGGGATAACCCTAACTCAAATCCAAAAGATAAAATAAAAAGGGAAAATGTTAAACGAGACCAAACTCACAGGGTGTTCAGGATTAGAGACATGATGCTCATAGTCGAAGTAAAGCTCAGTGTTTTGGAAGCATCCTACCATCCTATTTGGTTTAAGGAATGATTCATTTTTGTCCATCGGCATTCGTGACGCATATTCAGCCTCAATCTCTACCCTCTGATTACCAGCTTTTTGTCCCATCATAAAGGAAATTTGAAGACAAAAATATGAAAACACCTCAAACAATTAACTTAAAAGAACTCTTGCCCTAGAAAGCTTTGAGTTTCTGGAGACGTTGCGAGAAGAAGAAGAAGAAGAAACTGCTCATATATTTAAATTAAATGAACGTGTGATAACCTTCACATGTAACAGAGGGACACTGGCGGACACTCAGGTCCCTTCAATTCATCGTTTACTATTGCAAGGGCACCTAAAAAGGTCTGCTGGAGGGTTTTAGACCCCAAAATGGTCAGTGGAGTTGGTTTAGATTCCAAAAATACTTCGTTGGCCATTGTAGACTTTCTAGTAAGTTTCAACTGACTGACGGATGGTCTGCTGTGTCATTTAACTAGACGTACGTTAGGACTCTATATGGAAGCCCAATTTGTTGAGCCTAGAGTTTTTTACATCGGGTTATATTGGATACCTATGAAGTAGTCGGTGACGGTATTTTGACCCAACTCAGTTTCCACTGACTGCTTGAGGATCACAACCTTAAGACCCAATGGCCATTTAAAGGTCCTAACGACTCACAATGACAGATGTTAGGGCCACCAGAATGGCCTGGAATGACTTTAAGGATCGACGATGTCAACCCTGGTGGATTTATGGGTACATTTATGTCACCACAGACTGAATTTTGGACATTTTGAGCAGAACGTGTTACATTCACCACTGGTAAATGGTAATTTTCTAAGAAACATTACCCGGAGGTCAAATTTCATGATTTCCGGGACTCGGTTTTAAACGTGCAGGAACACATTTTCTAATGATTCTCATCTTCTGGGAATGAATTTTAGATTGATTCAATGGGATTTTGTTACAGCCACCAGATTCTGGTAATGTTTTCCGGTGTAGAGTGGCCGTTGAGTAAAGTAATCTGAATTCAGACTCTGGAACGGGTACGTATTTACCTTATTATCTGAGGTTTATTGGTGTTATATGTTCGGGTTTCTGTCTGACTGTTATCTGTTATTGTTTGCTTCTGTTTTGAGTATTGGTTTATC
>JBBYHH010500637.1:0-11117 GCA_038382905.1 Daphne laureola
AATCCCTTGGGTTCGATCCCACTCATCCTACTATAATTGCACACCTTACACTTGAGGGTGAGTCGGGCTTATAAATTATATTTGCCTAGTCTGATTCGTGACATAGAAAAAGTCAAAACCAACAACTTTGAAATTCTGACCTGGAACCCAGTGTTCTCCGGACCGTCCCAATGACGATGAAAGTCTTCAATGTTGACACGTCGTCTGTCCTTGACCACCATGCTTTCATAGAAATTTTGCACGGTCGACAATCCGTGCCTCTTACGACCTCGGTCGTCGAATTTATGTTCCTTTGTGCCGACATCTCCTAAATTTCTTAGTGTTAAGGGAATCGACGAAAATCTCTCAGTTTCCCCGAGGAAAGTTTCTGGGGCAGTGAGGGCGCCACTCATCAAAACCCCGACTCTCATCAATAGGGTGCTCCCTCCACATATTCTGCACAATCTTTCCCTTCTTTTGTCTATACGTCTTGGAAAAGAACTTGTGCAGCCCAGTCTCCACATCATCGTGGTGTGATGTTCGACGACACCAAGCATATTTTTTCTGATTCAAGAAAAGTTTAAATTAGTAAAATGAACATAAAATTTAATAATAAAATGTTGTAAGGTAGTATCGTTAATTAGTTTACCGTAAATTTCTATACCCATGAATCGTGTTCTACGTTCGACATCATACACCAAGATGTCGGGACATCGCAAAACTTTTCTTGGAATACATTAAGGACCAATTGGCTCAAACAATAATTTTTTAAAAATATATGTAAACACTTACTGGCCGACAAGAATCACTCTCCTCCCATCAGGAAGAGGTGTCGGAGGAATCAGCAACCGTGCGATCTCATCAGGTAAAGGGCCATCATCAGGCACATCGCCTAGACCGAGACCCTACACGGAGGTATGTGAACCCTCGCGCATATGTGAGGAATCGGCTGATGTGGATAGACGCCTGCCTGAATCGGAATGTCCCTAGGAACGACCACGGCTCCCACTGCCTCTCCCGGAAGGTCTAATATCATCCCGACCCGTCATAGCGTTAGAAGATTTATCAAAAGTAATTAAAATTTATAACATAAACATTTGATGCATTTGCATTTTGATCTAAACTTTACAACAACTTTACAAATTGACACCAAATCCTTTAAAGGCTGGTAACGAGCAGCCTTTTACCAGAGCCTTACCAGGACAATAAAAATATATTAAAGGCTAGTAACGGGCTGGGGCGTTACCAGCACAATATATATACATAAAACTCAATAAATTATATATACAATTCATAAGAAAATGCAAGAAATCAACAAAAATATATAAATTTATTAAAAATACATCATATTTATCATACACTTTAATAAATAAATAAAAATAGATAAATTTATCACAAATACATAAAACTCAATAAAATTATATACAATTAAAGAAAAAATAGAAGAAATCAACAAAAATATATAAATTCATTAAAAATATATCATATTCATCAGACAATATATTAAATCAACAAAAATAGATATATTTATCAAAAATACATAAAACTCAATAAAATTATATACAATTCATAAAAAATACAATAAATCAACAAAAATATATAAATTCAAGAAATCAACAAAAATACAAGAAATCAACAAGAATATCACCAAAGATGCAAAAACAAGTCCACATAAAACTTACTTCCTATTTTGAAGATTGAGGCGGTGGGGTTCATTCGGACGGCGGGCGGACGACGGCGAACAACGGAGGAGTAATGGGTAGTGTAAAAAACAAAACAAAAAAGAGTTTCAACCGGAGAAAATGTAAATAAATTATATCAAAATGCTTACCTTCGAGAAATGAGGAGTAGGGATGACAGTGTGTTGGAGTATACCGCAATCTGCGGAGATTCGCACCTCTTTATTATGGATTTATCTGCGGATAAAATCCGCGGGTACATGGAGGTGGATTATTTTCTAACCCGTTAGGTTTCGTGAAGGCGGAGGTGGATTTGACTCCTCCGCACCGCGGAGCTCCACCATCCGCGGATTCGCGGATATCCGCAACCCGCGGCTCGTTATCCATACTAATTATGCTAAAAAAATCTTTAATTAGTTACGTTTATCTATATTATCTATTTAGTATTCTTAGCTTGTAGTATAAATAAATTTATATGTTTCTAAATGTGAAGATACTTACGTACTCTTTCCCTTCTTAAAAAAATAACGTGTCTCTTTTTTAATATCGTGATAAACTCAATTTTTCATTAGAAATAATTTATTAAAAAAATTCAGAAAAAAATATTTATAAATTAAAAATATTGAATTATACTCTGTATATAAATTATTTAACCTTGTATATTAAAATATTGAATAAATTAAATCTTAAATTAAATATGAAAAAGAAACACACCATTTTTTTAGACACAGAGATAATACATCTCTAATTAATAAATGATTATTCTTAAAACTAATAATTAAAATTTATGAAATATTAATATTAAAATATTCATAGATACTCAACAGATGCAAAAAAATCTGTGAATAAAATCTGTGAATGATAAAGATAAATTTACCTCCGCTAAGAAAATACTGTAAATCATAAAAATAAAATAATCCGATGAAAATGAATACTGTAAATCATAAAAATAAAATAATCCGATGAAAATGAATATGATCCATCCGTCTATAAGCTGCTATCCCTAATATATCCACACATCAAAGTGTGAAAAATCTGTATCATGACATGGTATTTATAGTAGTGGAAGGCTTCAGAGCCGTAGTAGCTGACCAATGTGGGAGGTCGCCAATATATAACTAGCACTAACAACTGCATTTTCCATTAACCATACCACGGGATAATATAAAAAAAACTTATTTTGTCTAATCTTATCCGACTTTCGACTTGCATGAAAAAGAACTAAAATATTTCGTGAGGAGGCCCGTTTCAATGCAATATATACTTCTTGTCACCTTTGTTTTCCTGTAGCCTATTTCTTGCAAGGTATCTACTCTACAGCTACACTGCTCCTAGAGCCACTCTGCCCAGCTTTGATTTCAGTCCTCTTCTTCAGTCTGCACCACAGACCATTCTTTGTGTGAATGGTTGCTCCTGTCACCAGCTCCACCGACTCTGGTGATCCCTTCAGCTCCACGTCAAACTTCTGCAACAACATGGCCAGCGCTATCGTTGATTCCATCAATGCAAACTGGTCTCCCACACACTTCCTCGGCCCTCCACCGAAGGGCAAGAAGGCAAAATCTGATATGATCTGTTTTTACAATGCCATCAGTTAGATAGATGAATGGAGTAAGATGAAGAAACTGTACTGTAATTTGGTGATTTAGCATCAAGGAAATGAGAAACGACCTCATTCGGGTACAACGCCCCAGGACTACGAGATGGATCAAAACCAGCCCATCCGTCAATGCCTATACTCTTTTTCTGTACTAGAAACCTTTCTGGTGAAAATTCATCGGGACAATCCCAGTAATACGGAGATCTGTGGAGATTATATACCTGGATGAAGAAACTTCAGCTATAGATGCAGCAAAATGGAACTAGTTTTAATGAAGTTCAGACAACCAGGGGAGGCACATTGTGGTATTTGAGCTTTTTTTGGAATCTTACAAAAAGTGGGAAGCATATAGGTTAGTTCTGAAGTGGGGAACAGTTATATTGAAGCAGTAGCAGCGTTTTCTTACAGAAACGAAGATATCTGTCCCGGCCGGGATTTGGTAACCATCCTTTTCACCTTGATAACCTCCTGAAAAGTTTAGATTCCTTATTTAACATATGAACCAAAAGCTGTAGGAACATGAAGAGAAGGGCTAAGAAACGAGCAACTGCACGAGATTTCAAAGACATACATCACTTAATAGATAGAAATATGGAAACCACATGCTACAGGCCAATGCAACGGAAGAGGATGGCACACATAAATATGGGAGTACAGGGTTCTAATTCCTTCTGTTAAAGAAAAGAATTCCAGCATTTTAGATATGCTAACCTGGTAGAAGATCTGCTTTAAGAGCACGTCTGATGAGCAACGGGGGCTGAGGATACAAGCGAAGAGCCTCTACAACAATCAGCCTAATGTACCTGCAACCATACAAAATAATACATATACCTTTTATTTACTGTCATAATTCCTGCAGTGTCGTGTACAACATAAATAGTCAGAAGTTGCACAAGAGACCAAAGTATAGCCAAACTACGCAGCACGGTTTGGCTGGGGCCGACCATCAAACACGTAGTTTGATGATGAGCTGAACTGGCCCAATTTAAAGTAGTGCCAAATAGAGAATATATCATCTAAATCTTATAGATGAAACATTCAGGCAAGACCGCAACAGGGCTGACCACCTCTTCTTACTTATCCTATAAGGTTCACAGGGGCCTCAATAAGCGGGGGGGGGGGGGGGGGGAGGTGTGAAGAAAGAAAAAGAATAAGAGATTTAAAAAAAATGCCAAGATTTTCTTTCTTCATACTTGACAGCTACACAATTTACTCTTTACAAGGATAGACATTTGTGTAAGCTTTCCAATCTCAGGGAAGAATCTGAATCCTAAGACAATGTAGCGAGGTTTTTTTATCTTTCTTTTTTTTTCTTCTAATTTTTATTTTGTGATACATAGGAACCGGGAATAGGGGATGGTGGAGGGCTCAACTCAATACCTCCACTTGTGTCGTTAGAAGCTTAACCATTAGGCTAGAGGCTCGGTACATGAACAAGATTTATATAGCTTATGTCACTTTTTTGGGTTGATATACGTGTCGACAGTCAAGCTGTATACATTTTTCCAACTTAGCATGTTAAGATTTTTGGTCTTGAAAAAGTCCTGATTTCACTATGGATGAAGGGTTAAGGGAAGGGGTGGTATCAGCAGAACTCAGACTACACAGAAACATTAACCAGGTGATAGAAACCAGGCCATTTTAATCAGAATACTGGCCGATTAGACGTACTCTAGCTTTTTAACCAGTTCAAAACTAGGTTTCCCCTGGCCCAGCACTGAATCTATCTCTGCCTGAGCCTTCTTTATCTTGGCTGGGTTCTGCGTGTACATCAATTCTGACAAGATTAGGAATGATAAATTGACGAAAAAATGACAGGAAAGAAGATAAAGACATTAGTTAAAATAACAACAGCTCTAAGCAAACTTTGGTCATAAGATATCATACCTGTGCAAGCAGGAAAACAGCCCAGGTAAGAACAGCAGCTGTTGTCTCATGCCCAGCAATAAGCATTGTCATTAAATCATCCCTTAGCTGTGAAAAATACGTATGTTAGAAGAAACTACACACCACCTTAGATCATAATGGAAAAAGGCAGTAAGTGTTAGCAGCTATTGTTGTATCCAGGCAGTATGTGAGGCTTAATTACCCTCATGAATATATAAGGAGTATCACAATGACTCAAGCTTTAAGGTTGTTACCAAACATTTTGGGTATATGTACAAGGAGCCATGTATGGGTATATGAACGGAGTAAACAAAACTCCTCAAGTCAGAATGGATGTCTAATAACCTCAAGTATAAATTTCGTCAAGTACCTGTCTGTCGTCCACATCTGCTCCACGCATATCGACTAAAAATCGCAAGAGACTTGCATCCTGAAATTCTCATATTTTAGAATATCTCAAGTTTAGGTCTTTCAATCCATAGGAGGTTGTTAGTTGAGCAATGGACTTGCAAGAAGTTGTCAAGACCTTTAGATTTAGAAAATCTCGTTGCTGCAGGGCTTCAACATCTTCTTCCTGTTTCCACATACACAACAACAATGACATTGTTTTCTTTCTTTCTTTCTTTCCTTTTTTCCCGGTATGTTCTAAGGCAGTAAGTGGAAAAAATCCATAATGAAGACGGTTTGAGAATTTCATCTCTTCATCCTTCATAAGAAGGGCATCTAGTGTAAAACTTACTACTGTGTTTTTTACATGTATTTATGGTTTTAACAGACTTTAGACATAAGATTAACACTTGTAAACATCATGGCGCAGACCCCATCATAGTTGGAAATAAGGTGCAGTATGACGATGAGGTGAGTGCCAAGTCAGGAGCAATATCATGTACAATCCATAAAACACAAAGCTATTTCAGTCAGGCAGTATCACAGACAACACCTAAATTCTCCTGCTGTTACCCTAATTGATTTACAGTCACACCTCTTCAGCATGCTAGAATGATGCCATCTCTTTTTGACATTCTCAAATCATATTGAGCACAAAGCTTTTCCATCTGTCTCTTCCTACTTACTGGAATGGTTATGCATTTGGGCTTCTCATCATAATAGCACATCTTTGAACATCTTGTTTTAGCAAAAATAACCTAGAAACATCTCAACAGAAAAGGAAAAAAATTGTCCTCCTGAAACAGAGCTTGATATCAGTTACAACAATAGGACAGAACCTAAAATAAAAAAGGACCCATACGACAAACTAGCCGGCACATGGGGAAATCAATTGCCTGTGGCTTGCGGGAAGGGGGCTGGGATAGCTTTTTCCAGTTACAAACTCCCTAGTAATGAAATGAAGACTAAAATACCACTAATTGATTGACTGATATCACTGAACTAGAAAGCTAAATCACCACAAAATAAAAGACACATCCCTGTGTAATTCTCCCTCCTGTAGCTAGTATGAAACTGTCTTGGCAACATTGAATGTCCTACTTATTGTCTTACTTAGCTTTGGCAACAACACTGTTTCTTTCCGGCCTACATCTGGCTCTTAAAACTGAACACTTTCTCACTTTTTGGATCTATGCACCCACTGCCACTTTTGTTGGTCATCAAAAATTAAAAGAAAATGGCAAACTCCTTTTAGTTTTATGGAATAGGCATACAGCACCGTACCCTTCACCTTTCCCATACTGATTAGGTCAGGTGCAATGCGTTCCTTTTATAATTGTTGCACTCGTCAGACTTGCTCCCAATGTGAGTGAGGCCCTTGATTGAGAGTGTTTAGTGACTGGTTTATTGAACTAATATCAGTCCTGTGCCACATTTTCAAACCTTTTTTGCACATTGTGAGGATTATAAAATAGCACAAGGAAAGCGTTTTTTAACAAAATGTAGCACGGAACTTCAGAAGGCAAAAAAAAAAAAAAAAGGCCGAGTCACAAGTTTATTATCCCCTTACTTGTCTGGTTGCTTTTGCATTTCTGATGAGCCCATCAAGGCACTCATTTATGATCTTGAGGTCACTCTGGAACTTTCTCTGTCTGGGAACTATTAAACTTGCCAGAGGAATATTCCAGTAGGGAATATAGAATGTGGATCTGTGCTCAGCTTCAAATAAGGTACCGTACACTGCCTGCATTTCATGTGAGATACAACATATATTAATAAATTGAACATGACTTCTCATAGAAGATTTAACAGCGTGATTACAAAACCTTGAGAAAAATCAGCTCAATGGGGTACCGAGAGACTCCATCAAGCCGTAAAACAGATTTGAAACTAGTATAAGGGGCCTTCACACCATTACGAGCTCAGTTCAAAAGAAATTACTCAAACTGCAAAACAATCTGGTCAAGTAAGTAGACCTTAATCACAGAAGACTCCTTCGTAATAGATCCAAAATCATGGTTGAAGACACTAAGTCCAATAATATCAAGAGCCAAGCTTGAGAATTCTGCCTCTAGATCCAACTCAATAGTATCTCCTCCACGTAAAAGTTGTCCTTCTATAAGATTTTCTAACTTCAGTAGTGTTTGCTCTGAACAAGTAGTAAATACATTGGCCATTGCTTCCAAGTATGATGCATGGAACCCTGGAGCAATTACTGCATTTTCAAAGCAAATTAAGTCATGCTGTGAATGATGAATCATTTGGGGCTTCTTTGTCCAGCAATGATAAATGGCTAAAATCCTCGATATTGTGATTAGACTATAGTTTTCAAGCTACCTGGGTAGAGCACAATTGTATTTCAGTAAAAAAAAAAAAAGTATTGTAAATTGTGAGTGTAAGCAAAACATGTACTCCCTCCGTCCCAAATTTTTTGAAGAGTCTGACTCAAATTATTACTAAGAAAATATTGCAAGATGAATCATAAAATTATTTTTGGAAAATTAAAACATCAAATTGTGATATGGATGAAATTATTCAACTTTATATTGCAAAAAGCTTGAGAGAAAAAAGAACTCATATATTAAATGGTAAAAAGGAAGCAACGCATTTTTTCAGCGACGGAGGGAGTATAACATAACACACAAAATAAAAAGAAAAAAAAAATTCACCTCTTCTCCTTTGCTTCCATGTGTCAAGATCAGCAGGTATGAGTCCTTTCCCCATTATTGGTTCAAGGATTTCAGCAAGAACCCCCTGGTTTGAATGTGAAGGTACAGGCAGGGATACACAAGAAACCTTGGTTAAAGTTATATGCAAGACTCAGCCATCAAACATAAATACATGCAATTATACTGCACCCCGAAGTTTAAAGAAGTTAAGAACAAATTAATTAGCGGCATAAAGTACCCTTTACTTGTACAAGCTAAAGACTTTCAGTTAACATACATAAAAGACATGGTTGTTCTCTAGAGACAAAATAGAAAGACATGTAATCAGATCCAAACAAGTTATACTAGTTCTGAGAATAAATGATCAACGCTTTGCACAAGACACACGGCGCCTTAGGTCCTCCATGTTATCAGATGTTCCCGGTTATACATGCTAATTCCAGGATATCAATCTTGTTACAGAGAATGACTATAGTAACCATCTTCATCCATCAATCTTCATCATTGACTCATTGTCTCATGATGCTTTCCATAAAACTTTGCAGGAGAGTAAAACATGGTTAAAATTAAATATGTATGGTGTTTCTATGGCTTCAAATAATTGATTATCGCAATAAATCATTCATTTACAACCCCAACACACTAAAACAAATTGCCAATGGAAGAAGCAGAAGAAAGCAATTTCTTCAGGAATGGAGGGACAAGCTCACCTTATCATAAGAGAATGCATTCTCTCGTAGAATATGGCGTGCAACAACAGGATCAGATACAACAACAAATGCCTTAGGTCCAAAAGCAAGCTTATAAACAGAACCATGCTGCAAAATGGGATATCAAAGACAACCAGCAACAACAGTGACATTAGTGGGTGAAGCAGAAGGAGGACTAGAGATGGTGAATAATAGTAACCTCCAAGAACCAATCGTAAAGCTTGAAGAAAAGTGGACGACCGAACAAATCAGAGACAGCTCCTTCAGCTACAGGCATAGAACCCAGATTTTCCCCCCCACTAAGAAAATTGGTTAGAGCGTTGCTCGCGTTGTCCAGAAGGTTCCTCTTGGGCTTTCGCTCAACAGATTGGCACCTACATACAACAACAGAACAACTCATAAGTTCACCAAAACACTTGAGAATCGAAAGAGTGAACAATTTACCTGACAGATGAAGGCCTTGGTGGTTCCGGGAAGAGCGGCGAAAACAACCTCGAAGTGGGACTTAACCGGAAGCAGCCGTAAGCGGCGGTGGAATGAAAGGTGGCCATTGCAGGATGCATGAAGGAGAGAGAGGATAAAAGAAAAGGGCAGCAATAAATGGCAGTGGAGGTGCTTACATTTACTTTAGAAATTTAGTGGGTTAGGCAGAAGAAGCATGATGGGCACCCAAAACAAGTGAGCATGTCAAACTGTCTTCACCTTCCATTGCAACTCCACCTCAGCTTTTCTTTCCAAATTTTCCGGTTTCTTTCCTTTTCTCAGTCTTTAGCCTTGGACTTGGAGTACTTATTTACATTTATTAAAGAAAGGCCAACAGAGCTGAATTATCCCTTCTTAGTTCATAGCAGATGAAGTAGCCATCCAGCCCTTATCCATACTTCTGCTAAGTCAGATGAGTACTTTATTTTAGTAAGACGAATTCGGTAAAACTTTCCCAGCCTGCAAGTGAAGATTGCTCCTTTGTTTCCACTAAAAGAGTAAATTTCGTTTACAGATATCCTAAAAATGATTATTGTCTTGTTTTGGAGCCCGGTTATCTACCACGTTCCACCTACTTGCTCAAAGTCCAATAATTAGAAGATTTCAAATTTAAAAGATGGGTAAAATAGTTTTTAGTGGATGCATACAAATTTGACAAGTGAATTAGAAAATTTAATTCATCGGACTAACTTTGAGGGTCCATGAAAAACTTGAATATTTGGTGGTGAAAAAGATTTCAGCGGTGGACTAACTTGAATAAAAATCTAATTCACCAAATGGCGATCGGACTAATAGGGGAAGCTTCAGGTGAGGCAGATGGTGTTCACTCCGGCGGTGATCAGAGCTCTAAGAATAAAAGCGGCGAGCTGGAGCGTGCCAAGGCCGAGCAAAGCGGAGCTCATCTCTGGGTTTCTTTGAAAATGCATCATTTCGGCATTGGATGCAAGATCCGGGTCGAAAAACGGGGTGATGGTGAATCTCTGGTAGAGGGCAGAGCCGCCGTTCCCGGTGACAAAAACGGGAACAACCTGAGCGATTTGGTGGAGAAAGTGAGAAGCCACGGTGAAAATCGACGGTCATCCGATTGAGTAGGTGAGAGGCAGGGGATCGCCGGAGAAGATGTTCAGGGAGATGTTCTTTTTTGTTTCGAGAAGAAGAAGAAGTAGGTTAGTGTTCTTTTTTGTTTTTTAGAGAACAATTCTATTTTCGGTGGGGTGAATTTCATGCTGATTCACCACTCACGCCTATAAAAATCACTAAAGGTCCGAAAAAATGAGGTGAAAATGAATTAATTCACTAATGAAAAAATGAGGTGAATTAATTCACTTAGAAATTTGCATGTTTGAAATCCCCTATTATAACTATAACACAACCCGTGAAAGTTAAAAAAATTCAAAAATACACAATTATCCTTCTCCACTACTTCTTAGAGTCCGCTGCAAGCAGTACTACAAGGTTGTGTCCCGCTTCATCAAGTGACGAGTTTTGCTGAAGATCGAGCCCACCGAGCCGTCGGAGCTGAGCATCTAGCAGAATCCCCAGGGCCTGGCCCGATACGCCATCATCCGTTAGGAGAATGACCTCGTCCCCGTTATTAGGGAAATAGAAACTTATATTACCATTGGGCCAATGAGCCAATATATATACATGTACATGTGAGAGGAAATATATGCTAGTAAATATATCTCTAACACCCCCCTCAAACTCATGGTGGGTCAACAAC
>JBBYHH010500748.1:0-11117 GCA_038382905.1 Daphne laureola
CATTATGCTTATTAGTTTGAAGAAAATTAGGATATAGTGGCAAGGTTGCTAGATTTAAGTACCACGACTCGCAGACTTGTGCCTATTAATTTTATGTAATTTTGATTTCCTTCCAAGATGTTGATCACTAGTTTATCTTTAGCACTAATCAGATATAATTTCAGAGAACAAGAGCAATACTCTTAGAAGCGACACATTTTCAGATTATCAAAAAAATCTGGGATGAATGATGAGTGATTGGTTTTGCGGCTATAAAATTTGGGAAGAACGATGATGTGGGCGCCAGCTTCTGAAAGACAAGTGATGAAGTAGAGCTTTACAAAAAATCAAGGACCGTGATTAATATTTCACATTTAATAAATGCACAGTTAGATGCCTATGTGGCAATGCCACGTAGTAGCATGACACATAAGCTAAGGTACCTACCTAGGTAGGTACTCTAGTAAGATCCATTTTGTTGATGCATAACAGGTATGACATTTCCCATCTTTGAATGACTTCTAAGTATGACATTTTGATATGTTTTGATTGAGCTCCATTGGCTCAATGCTATATCTATTATTAATTATGAAACTGTAACTATTTATTATGAGATATATCAATTCATTCGGGACATGATAATTTTTTTTTTCCATAAATATGAGATTTCAAACGTAAAAAATGGGAGGAGTAGAAATTGGTGAATTTGTGAGTAATTCACAAGTGAATTCTTTTTTGAATTCACCATGAAAAAAATGAGATTGTAGGTTTGAGTGGATGGTAAAAAAATATAAAAATTGATGGTGAAACTTAACATTTTTATCCAAAAGTATTATTTATAATATACTCATCCAACTTTAAAAAAATTACAAAATGATCCTCCAACTTTAAAAAAATTATAAAATGGTCCTCTAACTTTAAAAAAAATACAAATTGATCCGTAAACTTTTCAAAAATTACATTTTGACCCAAAATTATTTACATTTTTTATCCTTGAACTTTATAAAAAAAATAAAAAAATGATCAAAATTTAAAAAAGTTATACTTTAGTCACTGTGATAGAGTGATGAGATTCACGGTAATTTACGGTGAAAATAGAAACTAACTTTTGAGTTTTTCACCTCAGATTCAAAAAATTTGAGATGAGAAACTCTCAAATTCACTAGTGAATTTTTAAAATGAAAAATAATTTTTTTCACTTAAAAAAAATCAAGTTTGAAACCCCCTAATCATTTACTCGTAGAACATATTCCTCACCTTCTCAAACACTTGCAAAATAATTTAATAAAATACATTTTTAACCCCTAATCTTTTTAAAAATCAAAATGAAGACAAAATTCTTGAAGCTGGTTGGCCTGTTCCAATTTCTATCTGGACTTCCAATCTTAGAATACATTAAAAATTGGTCGGATCTTTGCGCTCTCAGAGCACCACTCTTCTCTATCGCTTCTCATTCCATTTCAGAGAATGCTTAATTGTGAGAGTATCCATGTGTTTTTCTTTTCTTTTCT
This sequence comes from Daphne laureola, assembly GCA_038382905.1. Taxonomy (NCBI): domain Eukaryota; kingdom Viridiplantae; phylum Streptophyta; class Magnoliopsida; order Malvales; family Thymelaeaceae; genus Daphne; species Daphne laureola. The sequence continues at coordinate 1,491 of JBBYHH010500748.1, forward strand.
TTTTTTCATTCGTTTTACCTTCACATCCCTCCTTTCCCATTTTCACACACCTGTCCCATTCTTCACACACCCACGTATCTATTTTTTTGGCTTTTTAATATTTTTAGCTCTTCTTTGAATTCTCTTTTGTCTTAGATAAAAACAAGGTGTAGTTTGCCCGCGTTTCGCGGTGGGATATTAACTATTACTTCCTCCGTCTCAATGCAGCGTTTTGTTTTGGCACGCGGTTTAAGAAAACTTTTTATTTCTGAGCCATACCCCTCCTCTCTCTTATTTGACACTTCGTTTCTCTTTCATTTCGAGATAATTCATGATTCTTTCTTCTTCTCTTTGCTTTAATCTGTACAAGGTCATGGAATTGTTTTTAGCAAAATGCAATGCGAAAAAAGATGATCCAAAAGGCATCCATTTTATTGGAATTTTGTTGCCACCAAATTAAAGCTTCTTCATTCAAATACCATTAAAGCTTCTTCATTCAAATACCGGTTCGCACCATACATGTTGGTTGCCGCGAGGAGAATTGCAAGAAAGACTGGAGTAGGAATTTCTGGACTGGCTTCAAAGATATTCGTTGATGTTCAGGTCTTGTCGTATTTATGGATAAGTAGAAGATTTTCGAAGCTTCAGCTCACATGAGAGGACTGGCTTATTGATCCCATTTCGAGAGCTGCTCAAGGGTGGGGATAAAAGGTTCATGTACGCAAGACTAAAGTACGAATTTCTAGACTGATGCAATGCTTGTGTGCGTTTTTCTGGCGTTTTCAGGCTGGATTCGCTTTAGGCCCTTGTCTCTAGTGTGGTTAGATGAAGCTCTGTTCTTAAGCATAAGTTACTCTGTTTCTATTTTTACCTCATGTACGTATTTGAAAACAGAGCCCCCAACTCATGGGTCTCTTCTCTAGACACTTGTATTTTTTTATGCTTATATATACGGAGTACAAATCACTCTTTGCTGGCAAAAAAACAAAAAAAAAGAAAGGGAAAATTACAAAAATCATCCTCAGATTTGGTAAAATACTCAATTTACCCCCTCTATTTTCAAAAATCTACAATTACCCTCCTAAAATTTAGTGAAATCTTTAATTACCTCCATTGACCAGTTGTGTTGCTAATTGATCATTAAATATTTTAGTCGTAATTACATTAACTATACTCCAAAACAGTTAAAAGACAACCAGAGCTCACATGTGTCCGAGCAGCATTAGTTCGTCTTTGTTTCTGCAACCTGAGCTCATCCGCGTCGTGGAAGTGACCAGACGACAACGACAGCTAGACAGAATGGCCGGTTGAGGAGGAAGAAAGATGAGAAATAAAATATTGAGGTTGAAATGTTATGTTAAAAAAGATTAGTGATAATAAGAATATTTAACCTTATAAATTCTTAAAATCAACTAACAAAATAAATAATCAAAGGGAATAACTGAAAATTTTACTAAGGTAACTACAATCAAACTTTAGATGGATTTTTGTAATATTCCCAAAAAAAAAATAAAAAGATGAGAGGAGTGAAATTGGATTAAAATCAAAGGTTGGCGAAGAAGACAAGAAGTGTTTGTGGAGAGAGAAATATTAATGGTTAAGGGTGTGTTTTTCAAACACATTTTATAAAAAACTAACAACAATCTAATACATTTTTTAAATTTCTCTCCCAAATTTCTCTCTCCCCTTTCCTTTTGAATTCAAATAGATGTTATTTTTTTTTGTCAGTTTTTTATTACGTCAGACACACCCTAAAGAGAGCAGATGAGAAAGTTAGTGGTGGGATAGTGGAAAAGATAAAAACAAAGTAGAAAAGTAAGTAGTTTAAGGCTAATAAAGTAATTGAACGTGTGTAAATTTGCCAAAAGAGACACGGTTCAATAATTTATGGTTACTTTAAATTTAGGTAATGAGTTTCTTTTAATCAGAATTTTACATATGTAAGAGCTCACTATAAACCAGTATTAATACCATCAGGGGTTGAACTGAATATTGCGCACATACTATTTCTTCAAGCTGAATTCCAAAGCAGTCGGTACTCGGCAGGCCTCTTCAAAATCATTCATAAAAGAAGAAGGCAAGCTAAAGGTAGCAAACACATGTAAAGAGCAACATAAATTGCATTATAAGAAAAACAGAGTGCTTGTGCATGCGGACGTCACAGTCGTGGAGACAAAAAAAAAGTCACAGTCCTGGGGACGTCGGACGGACACCCAAACCAAACATGTCAGTTTTGATTAGCAAGTAATCCATCTTGATTATTACTATTAGTACTCAAATTCACTCAAAACTGAAAATTTCTTAAACAGAAGAGGAAAGAAGCAGGAGAAAATTTGGTTACAGCTTACCTTCTTTCCCTGAGCCGACAGCTACTTCCCTTCCGTCACAACGAAGTTTATCTCAGCTACTTCCCTTCCTTATCCTCGTCGCCAGCAGCCGACCTAACAGCTGCTGCAACAGATCAGAGATGAATAGAGAGATCAGAGATTGAGAATAAGAATGAGAATGAGAAAGAGAAAGAGGAGAATTAAAATACAAAAATAAAAGGAGAGTTTTCTCTGTTTTTCTTCTTGTTGAGAAGATGAAAAGGTGAAGTAGACGTCGATGGGTGAGAGTGGTAGACATGCCACGTGTTCAGTGGAGTAGATTGTAGTAACTACGTGGATGGGAGCAAGAAAATGAATGGTCAAAGTAAAAAAAAAAAAAATTAAAATAGGTGAGAAGTCAGGTGACACCTACCGTATATAATCAAAATCTCAAATTACTGTAGATTATATAATATAATATTGTTTTCCCTTTCCCTGTTTGTGTGCATGATTGTGAAGGTTTTAATTGTTGGATTTCCGAGTCTAAGTTTCCAGTCACCGACCCAGCCACCGGTGCCCCTTAACAGCAACTAGAAACCATCATCGCTGCTCCTTTCCCCACCGCACCACCATCCATCCCCAGATGCCAACGACGTGGTGGAATCAGAGATGGTCGTTTGAAGGTTTGAAAGACATGATTGAGACAGGGAGGTTCGGGGCGGTTGAGGACAACTTCGACCTGTTGCTGACTATAAAGCGATGAGGATCAACTGCCGGATGGTGAGGGGCTGCACTCATAGGGTCGGGATACTGTGTTCACCAATAAAAGATTGCTGCTTGGCCCAACATCTCCTTTCAAGTGAGAGAAATTAGAACCCCCACTTTCCATTCTTCTTTAATTTCTCATGCGTTTTGTTTTTCCAATCGATTTGCGCACTGATTTGAGTATGTTTTGTTGGTGTTGGTTGTTTCAGGTGGAGAAATTGGGCATGTGTCATTGGTCTTGAGCTTCAACCAAGGGAGAGTTGAATATGCTTCTTCTTCTCCTATAAAGATGGAGCCGTCTGTGGTGCCTGCTTTTTAGGTATCGTTGACACCCTATTTTGTCCGGACCATTAATAGGTTAGAGACATTTTAGGGGCTCAAGTGACTAATTATGAAGAAATGGGTGATTAGGGGTGAAGTCTGAAAATATGGGATTAAATTGGATGCTTTACAAAGTTTTGGACCAACATGGTAATTTTTCCTTTATGTTTAATGCAGATCACCATCCACGATCTTGGCATTGATGCAGATCACCATCCACGATCTTGGCAACTTCTGGAAGAGGAAGAAACGTCCCTGTAGCGGTTGTGGCTTCCTCACCTTGCACGATGGGACGGTTTCTGATAGCCAAAATCTCAGCTACCCAGATAATGTCGTTGATATCTTCTCCTTCTTCTTGTCGTCGGTTTCCTGGAAAGATCCGAGGTTGTGGGACCTCAGGAAGATACTCCGACGCTCAAGTCAGTTCAAGAGCTCAATGCCTAAATATGTGCAGTTAGAGAGAATATCGTACCTTTGCTCTCAGATGAACCCCCTTATATATGGAACTGCCTCTATGATTCCCGGGTCACGTATCCATGTTGTAGGGAACGTGGGCGACGTGTCAGTTTGGAACGTGGGAGTATGAGAGAACGTGGGAGTTATGCGCAGGAGGAGGCGGAGATGTGGCTCGCCTGTCCCGGCGCGGGATCACGGGTGGAGGGGGCGCAGTCGCCTTGACTCGTCCGCGAGGGCTGTCCATGTGCACCCATTGATAGGGCTGCCTGCGCTTGCGTAGCTGTCCTGTGATGATGGGGCTGACTGCGCGCGCATGCGCGATAGCTGTTCTGTGATGCCCTCGCAGGCGCACGCCTGGGCAGCTTGGCAAGACCTGCTGAGGCGCATGCTTGGATAGTGCATGATAGCTGTTTTGCGATGCCCGCGCAGGCGCACGCCTGGGCAGCTTGGCGAGGCCTGCTGAGGCGCATGCTTGGATAGTGTACCAAGGAGCCCCCCCGCAAGCGGTGTTGGGGTAGGGTCCTGAACTCCGCGTGCCGTCACGCGCTAGGCGAAGCGCATTGCGATCCAGTTGACTCAAGATCTGCAGTCTGTGGTCAGATGTCGACACATGTACGGTGTAGGCGTTGAGTCGGGTAACTGCCCCGATATTTCAAATTTCAAATTTTCACTTTAAAAGCGCCGTTCGCACTTCTGCGCCCTACTTTGCTTTTATTTGCTCATGTATCCTGAAATTGCGCCACTGCCCTCCTTTTGCTTCCGGTGATCGACCGTGCTTCGGCCCTCCGATTCTTCAATCGAAGTTAGTTTCCCGATCTGCCATCTATCAAGGTTAGTGCCCCGAGTACCTGATTGCGAGTTAGCATAGTCTGGACACGTGTACGACTGAGAGTTGACGGTGATTGGGCTTCTCGAGTGTTTTTTTGAATTTTGAACTCCCCATAAAAATGGCTTTGCTCTGAATAGGCTTCACACTTTTCGTGTCTCTTGCACTTCCTTCCTTCATTTCCCCTCTTCTGCTCATTGTTCTTCCGGTGAACTGTTCCTCTTGCTCCCAGATTTCGGTCCTAGTTTGGTGCTTTTCTTTCCCCTATTTTTGCTTCGATTGCCTTACTCCGTAGGTCGGTCGGTGGTGGTGATTTAGGCGTGCAGCTGTGGTGTTTGACAGAGGTTGTACTGTCACTATTTGGGGTATTCATCTTTTTTCTTGCTGTGAGCTTCCCGTTGATATGGGTCCCAAAGAGGTTCCCTGCCCTGTGATTTCCCCGATCGAATGAACCAGTCTTTCTGGTGAAAAGCTCAGCTCTGACCTGAGAAAATGCTCATGGCCCTGGGAAGTTGTAGAGGCTCGCTTCATGAGGACTGGCATTCTTAAGGTGGCCAATTTTTCGGTAATGGAGGATACTAAGGTCAGGGATGCTGTACCCCTCTTTGTGACGCAGCTCTCCACCGGCTTGAGGGTGTCCATTCCTTGGATTACGTAGGACATATGCGCTTGGTGGTGTGTGCTGCCCTCGCAGCTAGGGCCTAATGTTTTTGGGCATATTGCCGCATTTGCGGTTGCCTGCAAGATGACCAGTATAGACGCCTTCGCAGAAATTTTCCTTCACTCCTACCGGCTGGATCTTCTTGTTACTCCCATCAATGTGGGGGGTAACAATTTTATTAGCTTCTTGGTTCCCCTTCGATCCTTTCATGATTGGCATAAATTTTTTTTCTTTATTCTTCGACGGCCTGAGTGGAAGTTCCCGGCCACTATGAATGTTGTGCCTGCGTAGACAAAGGCTGCTAGGCCCTCATTGCACCGTGAGGGTAGGAGGTGGCGGGCCTATATTACCATCCTGACTTGGCTTGAGGATATGTTGGCTCGAAAGTCTTGTGATGGGCTGTTTCCTTTTGAGTTGGATCAGCTGGATGAGGTGGCTCTACGATGGGCTGAGATGAGCACCGGGTACCTTATTGACCCATCCGTCCCCCCTCCGCATGAAGGGTGGTGTCCTACGTAGTGTGAGACCGTAGTGGACTCCCTATTTGCTGCCCTCGAGGGTCCCAGAGGTATGTGGGTTGAGCTTGATATTGTATGTTTACCATTCAACCGTACTCTAACTTGTTTTTGCTACAGATGACCCCCCGCACGCTGATACTGAGCTGGACCAGTTGAGACTTACTGCACGTAATATGGTGAAAGTATATTTGTCTTGTGTGCATGGTGAGGGGCCCATTGGAGCCACCAAGTCATTGGGAGAGATCACGATCTCTCAAAAATACGGACCCGATTCTTCAGGGGGTCCGTTTTTGGGCGAGGCTAAGAAGCAAAGAATTTCGGCTGAACAATCTTCACCGTCTCAGCCTAGCCACCGTGTTTTCTCAGGGAGGGTGATTTTAGCCGGCACTATGATCGAGAGTTTGGCCCCCCTGCGGTGACCGGAGGCATGCTGTCCCCACCGGCCTCGCATTCCGTGGAGGCCTCTGATCCAGCAACAGAGGAATGTGTGGTTGTCTCTGTCGCTGGCCCGGTCACTGGCGCATCGTCGTCACCCTCAATTGTTGATGTTGGCCCCAATGCCTTAGTGGTGTCTCCCGATGCTGGTGCTGTCTCTATGACTACAATGTCGGTAGCTGGCATTGTGACAAATCAAGAGAGGCCTAAGGTTTCTGCTGGGGCTCTTTTGCTAGCCCGCATGTTGAAGAAAATTGGGGCTGCGAGCACAGCGGGCGTAGGCTCCCCTGGTGGTGTTATGGCCTGCTCAGTGGAGCCAACTCGAACCAGTCCTGCTCCAGTTGACCTTGTAGGTTCGGTGGAGGAGGCGCCAGTGGCTGCGACCTCTATTTCTTGTGAGGGTGACCCCAAGGCAATAACTATCGAGGGAGGCGGTTGCGTTACTATTGTAGATCTGAGCATCCCTTCCTCTGACCCCGCTTGGTCCCTACCAGTGTCTTGGGAGGTAGGGAATGTGATATCTGGATGGGGTAATCCAGTTTCGGTTATAATGGCTCTGCCTGGTCCGAGTTCGAGCTCGCCCGCACGAGCAGCTCTGATTGATAAGTATTGTTGCAATTGGTGTTGTTATATCTCATGCATTTTTTGTTCTAATGGTTGTTCTTGCTGCAGGCGATGATGGATGGTTCACTGGACGACCCCAGATCATGGACCCTGTCCATCCTCGCGGTGAGATGCTGGAGGGAGACGTTCTGTCTCATTATTTGGAGAAGAAACGTCTGAGGTCTCGCGAGCCCAGCCCTTTTACGGACCCTGCTGCCTTTCTCAATGCACGAGAGGCCCAGAGGCTGGAGACCTTTCATGAGGAGGGGCGTGATATTACAGAGGCATGAGACCCCATCTTCTTATTGTCTAACGACTTGTCACTTTTAGCAAGCGGGGAGAAGACTTTGGCCAGTTGCCTAGAGGGTCTCCGCACGCCCCACGATCACGAGCTGCTACGGCGGTCTTTGGATTCTCTTGGGCAGGGCTTTTACAAGGCCGCGGCCTTGCAGTTGAGGGTAGGTGTTCTGCAAATAGATGTTTATTTGAATGTTGTTGCTTCAACGCATTATTGACTCAGTCTTCTTGTAGTCTGTTGTAAAGAGCTATGCGGCGGCGCAAGAGTTCAATGAGTTCCTTAAGTTTTCCAACACTCGCGATGTCACCCAAGTGCAAGCCTTACAGAGCGCAGATGCTGAGCATGCGTGGCTAATGGCTAATAATCAGAGACTGGTGCACCGTGTTGAAGAACTAGAGAAGTGGTGCGCCATCCGCAATGAGGAGTGAGAGAGGATGCTGCTGGTGGAGCTTCAGAAGAACAATCTTTTGAACAAGTTCAAGGGTCATTTATTTCAGCAAGCCGACGTGATCAGGCAACAAGACATCAAGAATGGTGCTCTCATCAAGGCCCTGGTCGGGGTGCGAGCGGTGGTTAAGGAGGCTCAGGCGGTGGTATTGTTATGTGTTATTGTTTAAATTTCTAATATAAATTGCTCAGGCTCAGGCTCAGGCTCAGGGATGGTGGATTTTCTAATATAAATTTCTGTTATGTGTGTTATTGTTTAAGGATATTTATGCTAAAATGGTATGTGATAAATTGTATCATGCATTATGCATTGCATCTACACTACAGATCCAATAGGAAATACTGCTGCTTGTGTATGCTGTGTAGTTAATCGTTAAATGTGCTCTTTCTTATGTTATGGATTTCAGGAAGATGATCAATACTCGCCAACAGCGAGCTATGTTCCGGAGATAAGGGATACAGATCCCACTCCGCATGTTAATGTTAATGGAAAGTGTTGGATGCCCAGCAACCATCAGTGTTAATGGAATTTCCACTGCAGTAGGTTCGGATTTTAAGGAACCTTATGCAAAGTTTTACGAATGTGAGTGATTGGGGATTGAAATTTGATTGGAGGACCGAGTGATTCCGGATGACCAGAATATAAGTTCCGACAAGATGTCACAAATGAAGTGGTTATAGTGTTTCAGTCCTCCTAAATTGCGCTGGTGAGGAAAGGCTAGAACTGGCCGAATTGTGCTATACAGGTACGGATCTGATTTGGAAGCTGGACTTCCTTTTTATTGTGATAGTTGTAATTGCTAATGTTTAACCCCGTAACCGGTAGTGCTGTCGGTAAGGGGGAACGATGGATACAAGAGGGGAATTGGTATAACGGGATAAATGAAGTCCCAACATGGATTGAGAATATTTCTTCCATGTGTGTAAGAATGTAAAATGAAAGTAGGAGTCCCACTTTGTTGGGAATTATAAAAAGGAGGAACACCTCGATTAAGGCGAGAAATGAATTAGTTGTGGGGTAAAGAGAATAACCAAAGATTAAGAAGACTATTGACTAAAAGATAAGGATGGTGTGTATGGGACTCTCAAATTGGTTAATGAGATGAACATGTGAAGGACTTTAGTGTTAAAGTGATGAGGTTATGGAAAATCAAGGTTTGTAAGGAATGAAAATATGAGTATGGATACGGAGGTACAGAAGTACCACAAGACTCCAGTGAGCCAAGAACAGAGAATTGTAAAGGTTTACGTATGAACGAGGTTCGAATTGGATAGAATGATTCGGTGGAAGCATTTGTAGCCCACATTAATGCTAAGTAGGGGAGAACATGGTATAAGGATATAAGAGTGATCGGCAAGGTTAGTATTGTGTGGTAACAGGTACCATTTAGTACTAAGACTCGGTACTATCTGTGATTGTTGTATAGGAAACCGGAAATTGACTCGGGGTGCAACAAGATGTGCTTGCAGGATGGGATGTCGTTTGGCTCAGGAAGGTAGTCTAAACTACCTCTCCCGCTTGACAGACGGTGGTTCTAGAATGTTAACTAATAGATAAGGAGTAGGTTGGAATTGGGTATTTGAATGTTACCAGAATGAAATGAGTTATTCGTGAGTTACCGAAGAAGTTTGGGTTAAGACTCTTATAAGGAGCCACTGAGTTACACTTATTGGTTGGGACTAAAGTTCTATAATGTGTTTCATTGCAAAAGTTCAGTTCATGGATTAAGGTGAAGCTAGGCACAAAGTTGGTTGAACGTATTGTTGATCCAAAAATGTTCGTGAATGTGGTTTCAAGTGGCTAGTTTAAGTCAATATGTGTGAACTTGAATTGGGATATCTGCGAGATTCCCTATAATCAGTTAGCAAAGGATAGTTCACATTGGTAATTGGAACGCTGGAAGCAAAGGAAAGGTTTGGAGATATTCAAGGGATATGATTGACATACTGTATGAAAGGTGATAGCTTTCCTTGGTAAGCTAAGGGATAATACCAGGAAAGGTAAAGTCACG
>JBBYHH010500859.1:0-11117 GCA_038382905.1 Daphne laureola
TCCATATTGCTAACCTTACCATGTGACTAGCCCCGGGGGTCATCGGGTCCCACCCTTGACCCAGGAACTAGCTTCAACTAACCCGATATGCGTACCAAACACGCACAATGCATATAAAAAAGTTGAACCCTTACCTGATAAACCGTAGAATTGTTCTACCTTCCCGAGGAATCATCAACCTGAAAATCTGGCAGCCCTTTGACTGAATTTCCATGCTACCTAACCACAGAAACACAGCTGAACAACCACACAACAATAAGAAAACTTATTTCCATTCCTATCTCAATCCAAATCCATCATTCTTTACCAACATAACCTCAAATTAAACATTTATCAAATTTGGCCAAATGAAGGACAAGTAGCTAACCAAGCTACATGTTGTCTAAATTCCGCATACTCAATTAGGAACTCACTTTCATTCCTAATCCAACTCATAACCAACATTTAACACAAAGTATCACTCTTAAAGAATAAACATCAAATTTGGCCATTTAATGATCAACAAAGGAGAATGATTCAATCACCCTCCTACCAATTCAAAAGCTCAATTCTAACACCAAATCAACACAATTTCTACACTTTAACAAACAACACATCATCAAATGTCTTCGTCTAAAAAAATGGCCAAACATAGATATTCAAAGAAGAATTATCCAACCATCCTCCTATCCATTTAAAAGCTCAATTATATCACCAATTCATCACAAATCAACACTAAATAGTAAATCATCAACACAATGATCATCATCAATTCCAACATTGACCAACTTTGACCAACATTGACCATGGCCTAACTTGATGATTCAATGTTACTTCCAAGTATAAAATATGCTCATAATCATCCAATTAACACATTAGAATGACAATTTCATCTGATTACTTCACAAATCACGAAATCACAAATCACCCAATTTCTTCATTCTTGGAAATTTGAATCATAACAAAGAATGAAGTAATTATGAAACTCCAAGCATTAAACATGCTCATAATCAACCCAAGAATACTTTGGAATCACAAATTCAACTCATTCTTCATCAATTCATGAAATCACAAAAATGCCCTAGATCTTTCATGTCAAATTTGGACATGATAGAGAAGGAGAAGAGATTAAGCCCAAGCATTAAAAATGTTTCCAATCACCCATACTACGCTTTGGAAACTCATTTTCAAAGCATTCTTCAAGATTCAAGAAAACCCAAAAAGAGCCCTAGCTCAGACCATGCTCAAATCAGCCATGGAAGAAGAAATACATGAACGAAAGCTTCCTACCTTATCATTTTGGCCATGATCCAAGCTTTACCCCTTAAAAAAATGGTGGGAATTGAAGAAGCCCAATTTTTGGGCATGAGAGCTCCACTTTTGACCATGGCAGGAGAGGAAAGAAGAAGATGAAGCCAAAAACGTGTTGGCCATTCTTTTATCCCTTCATTTTACGTTTTTAACAATTTTTGCCTAGACTTGGCGCCAACATGGCATCATAAGTGACCAGAAATCCAATTTCTATTTTTCCTTCAAACATGGCGCCAAACATGGCCAGAATTGTTCAACTTGGTTCTCCTTCAGTCCTTACGCCAAGATGGCTCCAAGGTTGTACGAAGATGGCTCCAAAACACTTAAAAATGTTATTTTCTTTCGTTCTTGCCCAGACATGGAACCATGGTGATGCCAAGCTTGTGCCACGAGGGAAAACGTGACTTATAGCATCACAAGAGCGGAGTACTTGTACCATGAAGTGTGCTCGGATGATATCTTGAGCTTCCACGCTCTGTTCATTTTAGGATGGACTGTGACAACTAACACCCTAAATTTAAATCAATTAATTCTTAGGGATATTGTGTAAACTACTCCATGGTAAAAAAAATCATAACACAGAAGCTCAAATGCACAAAATAGTCATGTTCTCTCAACTTACAAGATAAAACTAAAAAACATAGGCAAAAGTGAAATAACATTCTCCTTACCTCATTTATATTCAAAATTTAGCAAGAGAAGGATCATGCAAGGTACAAGACATAAATGTGTAGAGACTTACAAACTACTCATTTAAGCTTAAGTGTAGATGATTACCTTTTATTCTTAAAAATAAATGTGTAGAGAATTACAAACTTTCTTGACCTTGCTTGAAGATGAATGATTGATGATGAAGGATTTTGTGCTTGATCATTTGGAAATTTGAGGTGATGAGGTAGTTGTTGAATGTTGGTACCTCAATTAGGAGAGTTGAAGAATGTTGGAAGAAGGTATAATATAACAGGGGAGATGTGGGGTGCTACTATGTGGATGTAAGAACCGCACATGAAGCACTATTGGCTCTAGAATTTTGTACCACCAAGCCGGGGTGGGAGTATACTCCGCACATGAGGACCAGACACAAGGGTGTGTGCGGTAGTGATCTTCCGTACCTAAGTATCGCTCGAGCAAAAGTAAGGTTCCTTCTGTCGCACTATACCCCTCATTGTCACACTGCACTCTCACTCAACCCTTGTTTAGGCCTGTAGACTTGTGCACATATTGGCTTGTGTGCTGGTTGAAGACCACATAAGTCTGCGCATGCACCCCTTTTCCCCGCATCTCAATGATGCTTTCTTAAACATTTGTGCTCCATTTCTCCAATCTTCCATCAAATTCTTGCCTCCCACCATTTTTTTACTGAGCTCTCATTCATGCATTTGTTCTTGAAAAGAGAAAACTGAAGTGTATCAATCTTGATTATTCAAACAAAAATATGAAAAACAACTAAGAAAATCTAAATATTGGGGTGCCTCCCGTAAGTGCCACTTTTAAAGCCTTTGGCTAGGCATGGTCTAAACATAGCTCATGGTGGACAAGTTGAAGAAGGATTCTTGAAACCAATGTTGGTTGTTTCCATAAGAGGTAGAGAGGTCTTTTTCTCCTTTTTGAGCTTCTCTTTGACTTGCCACATATGCCTTAGCTTAAGCTTTTGAATTTCCCCCCTCACATACCTCTTAAGTATACCACAAGCTCTTTTCTTTCTCATTTTTACGTAGAAGTTCCTTTCTCTTTTACCTTCTTTTTCCCAAACTCACTTTGAGGTTGTTGTACCTCTTGAACATATTTTCTTTCTTTATATTCTTTGAACTAGAAATATTTGATGTGGAAGACTTACTGAATTTAATCTTTGATAGTTGAGTTTTTGGTGGCTGTTTTGTGCCCTTCTACTTGTGAAAACTCAATTTTTTACTCCTTATTGCAAAGGGCAGTCTTGCTCACATCTATATGCTCATCTTTCTCAATTTCCTTCTCATCAATCCTTCTCATTTCATAGTCTCCTATGGAATAGCAGTTCCAAAGTTTTCCTTTTGTCACTCACATCTTGTCAGCTAAGTTGAAGCACATCTCTTCAACTTCAATCCTCAAGGTCAAGATGTCTTTCTTCAAATCAATCAATGAACGCGAAGTGGCCAAGAATGGCCTAACAAGTATAATGGACATCTTAGTGTCTTCATCCATATCCAAAATCACAAAATCCACAGGGAAATAGAATTTCCCAACATTGATGATAACATCTTCAATAATACCCCGAGGATATGTGTTATGACTCGACCTTCCAGAAATTTTATAAAAACTGTGTTATAAAGAAAGAAAGAGTTCAAGTGTTAAAAACTGGGAAATACTGACATCTATTTGGAGAATTGACAAAAATTTAGAGAGCTTTCTTAAATTAAAAGAAAGAGACTGAAATTCCTAAGAATGGGAATTTTAAGAGTATTGGTGTTTAGTTAAATAACTGGCAAGGAAGGATTAACTTATCTTAGAAGAATGAAATAGTTGAGGACTAAATTGTAAAGAAAAAAATATATTTAATTTGAAGAATGGCTGAATTGGAAGTATTTTGAAGAAATGGGGTTTTATGTTCTTTTTTGGAAAGAAGGAGAGTGAGTAATTAATTACCAATCTATTTTTTTAAAATGAAAGAGATGAAATAAAAAATGACGATTGTTATTCATTCAGAGTTCTCCTCTTTCTTCGCCAGCCTCCAGAGATGCGAACGAGGGGAGCCTCCCAACGTCATCATCTCTTCACTTGCCATTTTTGTCCTAGGGCCAACATGAAGGGAGAAGGCTTCTGTTCTTCATAGTCTCTAATCTAGATACACTGATGGAACCAATTCTCCCCATTCTCTCTGATTCAAACCCTTGAAGAATACTCAAAAGGAATTTGGAATCTCCACCCTTGAATTCAAGAAATGAGTTGCAAGGATGAATCGGCCTTTCCATTATCTCCTGTGTAAGTAAATTCTTCTCTAATCAGCAATGCATGTAATAGTGGTAGGTACTGACTCTAGTTATGTCATTGTCGAGTTGTGTTGTTCCTTTGATTTTTGGATGACTCGTTTGGTATATTTCCCATGTTCATGTCTAAGTCATTAAATTGTCAAGAGATTGGGATAAAGAATGAAAGAACAGGGATAAAATATGATGCATGTCTTCTGTCATAGGTGGAAATATACCTTAGATGTAAAATTTGGATGCTTAAATGCTGGGTTTTAGCTATGGGAAGCGTATTGTGTTGAGAAGAGTTACTAAGTACTGTTTTATCTATTCTGGAGGCAATTACACTTAATGGTGGAAGTTCTTAATGATGATTATAATATGGATACTAATTTCCATATAGGTGTATATTTATCTACAGTTAGTGGAAGAATGAAAGAGTGGATAAAATATAATTGTTGATGATGAGGGAGTAATAGGGCTGACTGTATTTGATACCTTAATTGTTTGGTATCCTGCCATGATGTCTATATATGGCTGTAATTGTGTTGGTGATGAATATTAAGGTCCACCACTACTATATCATATTTATAAGTGACCCATAAATGACTATAGTTATTCCTAGATTACTATAACTATTCAAGAAGAGTAATATCAGTAATACATTGGTATTTACTCTGAAGCATACTTTCAGCCTAATAGGATAACTGGCATGATCTCTTCTAATTTCATGTGGCAATGAATGAGATGCAAACTCAACTACCGGGAGGAGTTGGTGAGCATCTATAAGAAGGATAATAATTAAGTGGGAGATGATCGGCAACATTTACTGGTATAAGAAGACAAAGAAAATAGCGGGGAGGGTCCCGTTTCTTACCAAATGATCCACTTGAGCCCTCTAGAAAGATGTTGCACTTTTCCCATGGGAGTGCAAGACACTCCTTGAAGTCTCCAAATCTCTCTCTTCCACTTGTTTCTGTTTGCTAATTTATATCTATAAAACAATTACTTACTGATTCATTATTTCTTGGAAGGAACCTGGAAATGTCAAACACTAGAGAGAGGCTCAGGAGATCAACCGAAGATGAAGACTTGCAATAAAAGCCACCTAGTAGGCTAGGTTAAGTTGTATTGCTACAATTTCATTTTCTTGTATTCACTTAGCATATGTACTTAACACTTAAACTTGCTTGTAAAAGGACATTTAAACTTTATTTATAACTTCAGTTGTCCTTTTACCATTTTTTACAACATTTTCCAAAGTAAATATTGTGAACGATCTAGGAGTTACTACTCTAAACCACAACAACGTGTATGGTCGGTTTAGGGTTGTAACAGTTGGTATTAGAGTAGGAAAAATTTAAGTGTATGCACTTTCTTACATGTTAGTTATGCAACTAATGTTTCATTGAGGTGTGTTTAAGGAAAATATAGGTTTCATTTTTTCATAAGGAATGCATAGCAAGGGTGCCAACACAAGTGAAAAGTAGAGCTAGTCAAGTGTGCAAAGAAATTGAAGTAATAAGATCCATTCTACCAAATGATAGCAATGAGAGAAACTAAATGTTGTTGTTAAGGGGTCACCTCCAGATGACTCAGGGGCTGCAAACAAGAGGCCATAACTGGGAATGAAGGAAACTAATGCAAGAAATAACAAGCAAACGACCAACAACCAAAGAAGATAAGTTTTCCAACTTTAGGACTTTTTCATTAATTTTATTTATGCTGCTTATGAACGAATCTTCCTCTAAAGTTTTGAGCGACCTTTCTAAAATGAGTCTTCTACTTATTTTTAAAATTTCAAGATTAAACTATATGTTTAACTTGAGGTTTGAACAAGGAGACCGACTAGACACCAAGCTATTTTTGCAAACAGGCTGCAGATTTTTTACCAACTTGTTTTAATAAACTGTACTAAAATGTAAGGAATTGTTATTTTAATGTTTTTAAGCTTGTGCCCTCAGATGTCTAGTTTATCCAAAATTTTACTGAATCAGATTTGGATACCTGTAACATTTATCATAATTCTTTCACTAAAAACTACTGATGCTGGAAATTGATATGTTGTGATTTGGTTGGATGCCTAGGTGGAAAATTATTCTTGAAGTAAGACTAAATGGAAACAAAGAAAGTTACAAGCTGCAAGGAAGATTGATCAACCAATGTAGAAGTGGACATGAATATTGGAGCAAAAGGGCAATATAAGGAGAAAGTTTGAAGAAATAATTATAGTATCTTATCAACTTGAAGTTGAAGAGAGTTACAAGAAGAAGAAAGCACTGAGAAACAAAGGTATGAAGTATTTTGAAGGTCATTTATTGGAAACTTTTGTGAAAGAGTTCAAATTGAGAGTTGATTGAAAGATAGTCTGAATGTCTAGAAATGTTAGAGCTTTACTGATCTACAAATGCACTGAGAAAGCTAAGTATGACTGAAACCATATAAACTCACTGTTTCATGTATGTTGTCTTGTGTGTGCATTTTCTATGTTCATGCATTCATTGCATTTTAGAAATTAAGTTAGTAAACATGCATCATGCTTAGAAGAGGCTAGGAACTTGATTATGCATTCTTCTCTATGTTGTGATGACCCCAGGAAGGGCTAGAGCTGATAAGGCTCGGAGCTCACTGCACTGTACTGAGAAAACTGAAAGGCCAAACTGTGGTCACTTCTTGGGCACTAAGTGTAAGAAATTACATACTAATTATTGTAAACTGTCTTGGCCAACTGAACTGAGAGTTTCTGTAACATTGAATGATTGAGTATGACTAGAATTGTCTGTTATTGATTATTGTGATTGATAGACTGATGACTTGTTTGTAAGAACCCTGGTACTATTTGATGCGATTGAAAGATTGATTACTTGGTTGTATAGTTTCTACTACTGTTGTGATTAAAGTTGGGAGTTTAGAAGAACTAGGAATGTTATATTGGTTATGTTGTTATCTATGCTGCAACACTTTTGTTGTTGATTGTGGTAGTAGTAAAATTTTATGCAAGTTAGAATCTGGTCTGGACTTTGTCCCTAATGGCCAAAGTCCCAAATAAATGGGGAAGAATGTTATGACCCGACCTTCCGGCCATGTCACAACAACTATGTTTTAAAAGAAAGAAAGAGTTCAAGTGTAAAAAACTAGAAAATACTGACATTCATTTGGAGAATTGATAAAAATTTAGAGAGCTTTCTTAAATTAGAAGAAAGAGAGTGAAATGCTTAAGAATAGAAATTTTAAGAGTATTGGTGTTTAGTTAAATAACTAGAAAGGAAGGATTAATTTATCTAAGAAGAATGAAATAGTTGAGGACTAAATTGAAAAGAAGAAAATATATTTAATTTGAAGAATGACTTATTTGGAAGTATTTTGAAGAAATGGGGTTTTTATGTTCTTTTATGGAAAGAAGGAGAGTGACTAATTAATTACATATCTATTAATTACAGACGTGAATGGGAACAGCCTCACAACGCCATCATCCCTTAAATTGGCATTGCCATCCTAGCACCAGCACGAATGGAGAAGGCTTTCACTCTTCATTATCTTTGATCTGGATACACTGATGGAACCAACTCTCCTCATTCTCTCCAGTTCAAACCTTTGAAGAATACCGAAAAGGAATTTGGAATCTTTATCCTTGAATTGAAGAAATGAGTTGCAAGGATGAATTGGCCTTTCCATTATCTCCTCTATAAGTAAATGCTTCTCCAATTAGCAATGCATGTAATGGTGGTAGGTACTGACTCTAGTGATGTCATTTCCAAGTTGTGTTGTTTGTTTGATTTTCGGATTACTGGTTTGGTATATGTCCCTTGTTCATGCCTAAGTCATTAAACTGTCGAGAGATTGGGTTAAAGAATGAAAGAACATGGATAAACCTTGTTGCATGTCTTCGATCATAGGTAGAAATAAACCTCAGATGTAAAATTTGGATTCTTAAATGCTGAGTTTTAGCTATGGGAAGCGTACTATGTTGAGAAGAGTTACTAAATACTATTTTATCTATTCTGGAGGCAATTGCACTTAGTTGTGGAAGTTCTTAATGATGAATATAATATGGCTACTAATTTCCATATAGGTGTATATTTATCTATTGTTAGTGGAAAAATGAAAAGAGTGGATAAAATATAATTGTTGATGATGGAGTAATAGGACCGAATGTATTTGATACCTCAGTTGTTTGGTATCCTGCCATGATGTCTATATATGGTTGTAATTGTGTTGGTGATGAATATTAAGGTCCACCACTACTATATCATATTTAGAAGTGACTCATAAATGACTACAGTTATTCCTAGATTACTGTAACTGTTTAAGAAGAGGAATATTAGTAATACGTTGGTATTTACTCTGAAGCATACTTTCAGCCTAATGGGATAACTGGGATAATCTCTTCTAATTTCATGTGGCAATGACTGAGATACATACTCAACTATCAGGAGGAGTTGGCGAGCATCTACAAGAAGGATAATAATTGGAAGGAAGATGATCGGGAGCAGAAGTTGTAATAAGAAGACAAATCAAATAGTGGGGAAGGACCCACTTTAGCCCTTTGGAAAAAAGTTGCACTTTTCCCAGGGAAATGCAAGCCACTCTTGTAAGTCCCTGAATCTCTCTCGTCCACTTGTTTCTTGTTTTCTAATTTATATCTATATAACAATTACCTACTCATTCCTTGTTTCTTGGAGGGAACCTGGAAATGTCAAACACTTGAGAGAGGCTTGGAAGATCAACCAAAGATGGAGACTTGCAGTACAAGCCACCTAGTAGGCTAGGTTAAGTTGTATTGCTACAATTTCATTTTCCTATATTTACTTTGTATTTACTTAGGATATCTACCTACACACTTAAGCTTGCTTGTAAAAGGACATTTAAACTTTATTTATAACTTAAGTTCTCCTTTTACCAGTTTTTACAACATTTTCCAAAATAAAAATTTCAAATGATCCAGGAGTTACTATTGTAAACCACAACAATGTGTATCGTTGGTTTAGGGTCGTAACAATATGCCAATGATCTATCTATTAGCTGAAGAAAGATGGAAGAAGATTTTATATGCCAATGATCTATCTATTAGTTGAAGAAAAATGGAAGAAGACTTTACTTCCCCCAAACCCAACTTCTTGCACACTGAATATAGCATTAAATTTATACTTTCTCTAAGGTCACACAAAGCCTTATCATAGTGGAACGGGTCAATATCACATGGAAATGTTAAGCTGCCCAAATCCTTGACTTTATAGGGGAGTTTCTTCTGAATTATTGCACTTGCCTCTTCTTTCATCACAATTAGCTCATTTTCCAAAAACTTCTTCTTCTTGGTATTTATGTCCTTGAGAAACTTTCCATATTTAGGCATATGGCCTATTGCTTCTAAGAAGGGTAGGTTGATCTCCACTTTTTTTGAAGATTTCCAAAATTATTGAGTATTGCTCATCTTCATGCTTCTTTGCAAATATTTCCAAAATAGGGAGTCAAGAAGGAGGATTAGACACCAAATAAAAATGGATCCCTTTTATCAATTGGGGCACCACCCTATCCTCTTGAACAAGAGTATCCTCACTCTTTGGAGTGTCAGCTCTTTTCTTATGGAAAGATTTGAACAACATTGCTGATTTGTTTGCGGATGACTGGCTCTTTCGATGTGCCTTGGTACTCTTTACCACTCCTCAAATGCATCGCATCACATATCACCTGTTCTTCTTGATTAACATTAGATGGACGGGCATTGGTGCTCATCAAAGACAAAGAAGCCGCAAGGTGTGAAACTTTAGATTCAAAGTTGGTAATTATTATCACTAATTGAGAAGTGGTGTCCACCAATTTTGTGGTTAAGTCCTCAAAATGTTTGTTTGTAGACTCATTAAGATTTCGCATTTGACCCATGAATTGCTCAAACATAGATTCCAATCTTGAGATATTTTAACTGGAAGGGTCAGCCTCGGGTGGGGATTGAGGAACCACTTGAGTGTTGCTAAAATCTTGCTCTAGAAGCACATTTGATCCACTGTAGAGTGAATTTTATTGCTACCCCATACTCAAAGATGAAGATACCACATGATTCACGACATAGCAATGCTCTGAGCGGCCATACCACTTGAAACTGAATTATGATTACTGAAATTGACTTTTCCCTTCATCATTTGACTCATCATGGATGTGCGAGTAGCAATTTACTCTTGCATCAAATTATATTTGCTCATCTCATAATTTCTTCTTCTTCCATAAATATCTTGGAGGGTATTCCCACCACAATATTCATGACTTGTTTCAAGAAAATCCAACAATTCCTAACCATCCTCGATATCCTTGCTAAAAAATTAACCACCGATGGAAGCATCCATGTGACACCTTGATTCTTCCGATAATACATCATAGAAATTGCAAATCAATTCACCTCTTGAAGTGTCGATTTGAGGACTTGTCACCACCCCCTCCGTACATGACCCGGCAGAAATGGATGAAGGTCCGACAGGGCAGCGGTGATGGTCACTTTACCTTCCATAACGCAGTCAGTATGATGGGCTGAATCCATAACCTGGTCCCCGGATCACAATTTCAATTATAGACAATAGCTTTACAGTTTCCATCTTGACCACCTGTCAGTCAAATAATTTTAGAAAATTCCAACCGAGTCCAAATTAAGTTTTGTAAATTTTTCTGAAAACTAGACACACGAGGCTATGTCTAGAAAAATTTTCAGAATAAATGTCCCATCCAATCTGTACAGTTAATTTGTGCAAGTGGGACTAAACTGTGCTATTTTATGAAAAATAGCAATACCTTGTTCCTTTTCCTGCATTTTCAAAATTCACAATACACATTATTTATATATACTAAGCTCTGCTCAGGCCAGGTACTCTGAAAGAAAGGTTCTTCCGGCAAGCATTC